>JZLH01S0599651.1:27214-37598 GCA_001188425.1 Eucidaris tribuloides
AACCCTGAGATTTTTTACTATATTTTACATTATAGCATCCAAAGGGTTAATAGTGTGTTAAGGTTATCTGAATTATACTTCATCAGGAAGAGCAGACTCTGATCTTCCCGATGAGGTATAATTCAGCCAACCTTAACCCTTTGGATGCTATGTCAAATTTAGTCAAAAATCTCGGGGGTACCCAAACAACCCCCCCCCCCCGGCAGATATTTTATTAATTAAACAAAAAACTAAAGGAATTCAGAATCTAGAATTCAGATTCAGCATACATGTACTTTGAGAATGCCTGTCTGCAACAACCATAACTGTATCACTGATAATTATGGTTGGCATCAAAGCAATTCTCTGAAAACTTCTGACTAAAAGGTGACCAATTTAAGTGTCTGGCACAACAGCTTACACCAGGGAAAAAATACACGGGGACTCGGGGCGATTTCGCCCCTGAAATGGCAATAGAGACCCCGTAAATTGCCATAGGATTTTATACAAAAGACTAAAAGAGTATCTGGAACATGAAAAGTAGTCCCTGCCTTGCACATGGCTAATTATTTGACAATTTTTCTCCATGCTATAAACTGAGCTATATACATTACAGCACAATCAGTTGAGTAGTTACGGAAGTTGCATGGAGAAGTGACCATGAATAGGGGGGAATCAACAAACTGTGGTTAGAAGTTCATAACCAAAACAGGGGAGAACAAAAAAACAAAAGAGCTGTCCTGTTTTATTATAGCTATGATAATTTATAAAAATGAAAATCTTGAATAAATAATGAAAAAATAAACACTTAAAAGGTTTTACCTGTTTCTAACAAAAACAAAAAAGCCTTTTTTTTAACGGACGGACAAAAACCCGTAAAATCCGGACGGAAAAAACCGCCTGCGGAAGAAACTGCCAACCCTGCTTTAAATCTTTTCATTTCCCTTTATAAAGGTTAATGACATGACTGGGAGTAGTCTTCGACTTGGGGTGAAACTATTCTAGAATCACGTAAACTGTGCAAGGATTCTACTGTCAAAATTTTGTAGTCAAAAGTTGACTCATTCTAAAGTAACTTTCATCAGTATGCCTTGTGACAGACAAATTTGTTTTGTAGCTTTCTACTTTTTCTCGAGGCTTGAGAGGAATAAAGTGCTGTTATGCTCTTGCTTGATTCCCCTAAAGTAAACAAATTCATGATAAATCCTTCCAGCCAGGAGATACATTCCCACTGGTGTATCTTTGCTATAATCTTTCAACCAGTTTGGTTCGAGAGGCATCTTTTATTTCCCCCAATCATGTCACTGCCCATTAAAGGTTAGTGACATGATTGGGAACACTTAAAAATGCCTCAAGAAGCAAATGAGTTGAAATATATGCCAACTATACACCAGCTGGATTTGTCTCTAATTTGTTTACTTAAGGAACACTTAAAAATGCCTCAAGAAGCAAATGAGTTGAAATATATGCCAACTATACACCAGCTGGATTTGTCTCTAATTTGTTTACTTAAGGAGAATCAAGCATGAACATACTAGGATTTTAATTCTATCAGGGCACGATAAAAATAGGACCCATAGGGAGCCACACTGCGGGTTTGCCTGCCACAAGGGATAGTGACATTAGTTATTTTAGAATGAGTCAACGTTTGGCTACAAGATTTTTACAGGAGAATCCTTGCATATTTTACTTGATTCTAGAGCAGTTTCAGCCCAATCATGTCACTGCCCTTTAACTCACAGGAAGAAGACTTACTGTATTCACAACTGACTCCAGTGTATCCCAGCCGGCATTCGCAGGAGTAGGTCCACCACAGATCGGTGCATATCCCACGGCCATTGCAGGGATCAGGGGAACACTGGGGTGTACGACTGCACCCCAACACCGCGGGAGGGGTCGATGGAGCCGGACCAGGTGGAAGAACAAAATTCCCGAACACATCTTGAATGTCCCGCATGCAACCCGTGTAGGCTGCACTAGTTTGAGTTTGTTCGTATCCTGTCGTTCCTGATGGAATGTGACCAAAATACACGCGACTAAATGGACCCACCGAAAAGGAGGCGTCGAATGGCTGTTCTTCGCTACAGACACCAGACAGACATGTCTCTGAAGTGACGGACATGTACACAGATGATGATGTCATAGACACTTCGACGGTATGCCATAATCCATTATTCAGGTCTGACCCAAGACTGTCTATACTCTCTGCAGCCGCTTGGTCATTTACTGTGAGATACAGGCTTCCGGCGACCATTTCAACGACTAGGCCATCACCGAATACTGGTTCTGCAAGCAGCAAGCGGCCATCGGGAATTGTTGTTGCAAATGATAGGGTGAAGTTGAAAGTCTGCTCATTATTGATAAACTCATAGCGAATGTACTGGCCTGCCCCCTCGTTGCCACGGAAACTGGACAATGTTTCATCAGCACAAAATTCTCCCATGAATCCTGGTGTACATGTACACATGAACTCGTGCGTGTCTGTACTTTGGTTGTACGACGGTACGCAAGTGGCACCGTTGAGACAGTCCATGTTGTTATCGCAAGCGGTCAGACGAACAGTGCAGTTCACACCACCCCAGCCCTCGGCACACATGCACCTGTACTCATTCACCATATCCATGCAGGTAGCCCCATTCATACACGGGCCGGGAGCACATTCATCGATCTCCACGGTGCAGTTTTCGCCTTCCCATCCGCCTGCACAGTCGCACCGATACTGATTAACTTGGTCGACGCACGTCGCTCCATTCATACACGGCCCCGGTTCGCATTCGTCGATGTCGATCTCACAGTCGGAACCCGTAAAACCTGGCTGACAAACACACACGTACCCACTTGAGTTCGCAAAGCTGAACTCAGATGGCAACAAGTCACGGTATGGATTGTTCGGACTGTACAACGTTTGATTGGATAACTCCAAGCACAATGCTTCATTCTGGCAGGGAGCATCGGCGCATTCGTTGATGTCAATGCCACAATTCTTCCCCTCGTACCCATCATGACATGAGCAGTTGAAGTCTTTCACCAAGTCTTCGCACGTCGCATCGTTCACGCAGGGGTTGGAGGCGCAATCATCAATGTTGTTTGAGCAGAACGTTCCATTGAAACCAGTATCAGTACAGTTGCACTCAAATCTACCGTAGGAACAAAAACAAACAACAGAGAAACCATTCATTACTATTTCACTACTTTCAAAATTATATTGATTTTTGTTTAATCATAGAGTGGTGATATTATTGACATAAAATACATTTTACCCATAACTGACTGTTTTTGCTCATTTGCTAGATAAGAAGTGTCTACATGTAAGTTTACATTTCATCTAGATTCAAAAAGTTGTAACACTGTTGCAATTTTTTTCAATGTGTTTGAAACTTTAATACACACAATTTTAATACTGACACATGCCTGTTCCAACAGAAGAAGAAACAATTTGGCATAAATAGTAAAAAAATCTATTTGACAGATAATGAGCTTGAGCTTATACCGGTAATCATTTGGTTCAACTACATGAAAGCAACTACTATTATGATTCTGTGGCAAATGGCAATATCAAAGGGGATAATGATTAACACTGTTCTCTACAAACTATTGAAAAAAAGAAAATGTTTAAATTACACTAAAAATTACATGAAGAAAGAATACTGATAGCATACTGGGTTTGTGCAAATACAGATACATGTACTAAAATACCCTACGCAGTTGGTGTTACAATTTGTGCAATTTGGTTTATTTCAACAGATTTTAAGTTATGGAAACTGAACAGCCCCTTTTACTAATATGCAAATCAAGAACACCCATCTATGACTAAACTATGCTGCAGTATTGCTAAGATCTATGAGACTGAATGCAAACTTTTATTTAGACAAGGAATCGCTGCTTGCATTTCTGAACTATTCCAAATGGACAATGTAATCAGGTTTGCAGAAGGTCAGTGAATTAAATGATAGGTCTAAAAACAAAATTATGTTGCCCCAAGTCGGAAATTGGGTCTGTCAGTTGATTTTAGGGGTTTTTTAAATTTATTATCATAATTTTTTCTTTTATGACAGCAAAACCTGGAGGTAACCAATAGTATGTACCGTACTGTGCAAATATATATACACAGGACAAAACTGTGTCAGAATTGAGTTTCCCAATAATTTTTATGGGTTTTTCAAACGGGCAAAATGCATAAAAGTGCTGTTCTAAATCATTGAATACGAATTTTAGTAAATTCTTCCCTTAAATCTGACATTTTCTCCCCAAAATAGCGAGTTTGAATATTGTGGGTCGGCATAAAAAAAAACACTTTACGGTCAGTTGCTTGAGGGCAACATAACAATTTTTTAGGCCTTATTATTTTATTTCATTTTTCAAACCACATTTAATGCATAAATGTTAGGTAAGAGAGCACACCCCTGTATACGGACTCAGTAGTTTGTTTGTTTGTTTTTTTTCAGATGATTAATACCCTCACGTCATCAGGAGTCAGGACCCTGATTTATCTCAATAATGTGCCACTACCACGGCGACACAGTTTCCAACACATTCAAAAAATATGTCGTGCACATCTTCATCCCAAGTGTGTGAGCCAAATTTCATGAGCATTGCTAAAAAACTGAGAAAGCAGTTTGATCCACAAAATTTGCAGCGGACCTACCGCCCAGATGCCCAACTGTTCGCTGATCCCTATATACCCCTTTCAGAGTTTGTTTGGTGGAGGTATACATATCTCAGAGTAGAGCACTGATGCCACTACATCATGTATATTTACTACTAGGAGGGTGCATCTTATGGTGCAAATATACTAGTACAAAAAAATACAGAGTGAGGGTATATATTCACAAAGGGGAATGTACTATGAGTTAAGACGTAGTGATGAAGACTGGAAGGCTGTTGGGTCAAAAATGACTACATAACCAGTTGATTTTTAGACCTCTGGAAGTATAAAAAATTATTTCATGTCATACAAACCTATTTTGTAAGGTCTTAATTGAAAATCACTTTCCAAATCTATATATCTTTACATCTGATTCAGGTTTAATAATATCCTTTGTGAATATTAGCGCATGATTATTTCCAAATTTGATTTTGATGTTGCTAGAAATTATAGCGATTATGATTGGTCATGAAAAAAAAAAAAATATGGGAGGCTTGCTCTCATGCAAACAGCACTATCTGGATTCTTGCACGTTTATCATTCTTTTATTCACTTACTTTATTTTTTATTGCAACAAGGGGGTGGTGTTAGCGATGAAATATAACTATAAACTGTACGTTTGATGGACACAAGAGGGCACTACACAATGTTGTAGAACTGTTGGGTGCTGTATGATGCAGCACATGCAAATCACAGATCAACATGGTCTGAAGGATTTCGAGGGGAAAAGCTAGATTGTGAGAGGGCAGATAATAGAAAGTGCTTGGTTGGCGTGCTCATGTTTAAATATGCAAATCATAACACAGTCTTTAAGGATTCCAGGCAAAGACTGCAGGGGAAAAGACTAGACTGTGTGAGGGTAGACAATAGAGGGAGCCCTAATGTAGAGCCTGAAATTTTCCGCTTTGCAGATTGTCCATGGAAATCATGGAATTTGAGGTATAACCCAGAAAACAGCATTTTGAACAAAAATGAAGAATTCATGTCTAAAAATTCCACCCAAAGTGAATTAATAAATATTTATGAATAAAACTAAACTAATTTACCAAAAAGATGCCTAATAAAACCAAAGAAATCATGCATTACGTGTAAATATGTCCCCAAACCCGAATCTAAACCCCCATGGGCATAGTAAGCTTGACGTTATTTGTGATTTTTTCCCAACTAAAATTCAAATCGGAAAATTGCAAAATTACAACATGGAAAAAAACGGAATTTGACATTTGTAAAATGGAGAAAAATGGAATTTGACATTTGTAAAACATAGAAAACTTAATTTAGCATTTGTAAAATGGAGAAAAACGGAATTTGGACAATAGTAAAACAGAAAACTTTGGGCTCTACCCTAATGGCCTGGATACCACATGCAGTAACTTACCCCGAATGTACATTGCTGTAAATGTGACAGAAGCAAGGAATGAATAGTAAGAACAAGAAATGAAGCTGTGAAAATGATGGAAAAGTGTGTGGGCATGTCCTCTCAAACCATGAAAAAGTTCAAGTTGTCTTTTCCTTGTGACTGTTGAAGACATTTCAGTTGTGTTTCAATAATTTTGTCAACTTTATGTAGCATTAAATCACACGAGAATATATAAATGCAAAGTTGGTAATATCAAGGAGCTTGTACACTAATGAAGAATTTGGTTTTGTTTTGTTTTGTTTGTTTGTTTTTTTTGCTTTTTTTTTTTAAGATTTTTGAAGAGTGGTGGGATTTTGTTGGTAGTGTGCAAAATAAAACAACCAGACACTTTCAGCAGCTTACCTCAGAATGCTTAAGAATTTTAAGATCACCTCTTCTTTAAAAGCCTGTGAAATGCTGTGATTTACCAATTAAATTTCACTTAAAAGTTCTTGGTTCAAGCAACAACACAGTTACTGTCAAATGGCCTAGTGAAATTCTACCAGGAAGTTACTGCATTTTGTGAGTTTTTAAAGAAAATTTGACATTAGGAATTCCAAGAAAATCTGTGGAAAGTTTAGGTTGTCTGGTGACGTTTTTTCTGCACACCACTTAAAAACCATCATTGTGCTGGAAATGCAGATTCACACCATCATTAATACACAAAACACATAGAGCTGCAAAATGCTCCGGCATGATAAGAGTTAAATAAAAGTGTAATGATCTCCTATAATTCAGTCACAAAGATAAAGACAACTAAAAGGATGCGAAAAGTTGATCATTCAAGATAAGTGCCTATTGCCCAAATGTACAAATACAAGAGTAAATGAAATGAAATGTTGAGAAATTGCTGCCAAGTATTCCAAAAACAATCCAGAGAAAATCTACAGATGATTTGAGATATATCTGGGAATAAATAACACATACAGAAAAACATGCACATCCAAAATAAATTTGAGATGTAATAGTAGAGCAAACACCATGAACCATACATGATATAACAAAATGATTTTAAATTCTTGGAGAGAAAAAAAAAACCTGTGAAGTTCCACTCAACCAACTCCTGTACTACAAATAATACTCCACCTGGGCTTGGACTGATGGATTCACTTATTATTGTCTGTCTGTTTCCCTCATCAAAATGACAACATATACAGTAACATGTAATACACCACTTTTGATATTCACTGCCTGTGAGTGTTCACCTCCGCCAAATTTCTTAACCTATGGCATGACGGGAAATATGTGACATAGGCATTATCACTGAATCAGGCCTACTGATATGCAAAATAAGATGCCCCTTTCTCTACCTATATGAAAGTGTGCGAATATTGCCTTTAACATTTTGTTTTCCATGCAATTTTGTTATCTTTCGCAACTTTATGACCCCAATATGTTTCTGCTCTCGATGTTTCTGTCTTTCTCTGTATCAATTGTGAATGAATAAGCTCATTTTGAAGAGTAGTAGTGGATAACAGTTCTTTGAAAATCGTGATTGTAGACTCAAGCAGAAAAATGAAATAAAAAATAAGTTGGGCACATTTTCAGACGGAAACTGGTTCTCTGAATATGCGAGATGCATCGCTTCTTTACCACAAAATTGGGTAAAACATCTAAAAATGAATAACGTTCACCTGTTTCATTATTTTAAAGAAATTGAAATTAAATGGTATGGTTGAATTTTCTGGATAGGAAATCAGACTTTTATAAATTGGCCGAGTGTGAACTAACACTTTCTTTATTCTCCACAAAGAATGTAAACAAATATAATTGAGGTCACCATCAATGCAATGCCTCGTCACAGATGGCAATTTTCACAATCAACCTGTTGCCTCAGAGATTCTGAAAATCCTGCAAAGTCAAACACAGGGCACATTCAGTTCTCGTAGCCATCCGTAAAATTCCTGATATTTTTTTTTTAAACCTCCATAAATCATTACTCATTGTTTGATTATTCCACAAAACCTGTATGGACTACATAATTTTAGCAGTGTATTCCTTATAAAACGCAAAGAGGGATTTTTTTTTACTTATAGTGATGGAGACAGAAAGATGTGGTGTCCCATGATCACAGTGATACACATTTTTAGGCAAAAAAAGTGTCATCTGCAACCAGGCCTTGCATTGACAGTACGCACAATTCGTGTAAAGAAATAAGAACAAATAATTCCCAAAATCAATAAAAATGAAAATAGAGAAATAATGGATGACATGAAAGATGATGATGATGATTTAAGCAAATGCCAAAGAAACATATTGCACCAAACGCTGTAGATGTACATAATATGACAGCTTTACAGAGAGTAATATTGAAAAAGAAAAGTCTGGTTTTAACACAAAATCACAAAAAAATTAACCCGTTGCCTCCGATATTCTGCATCCCATCTAGAGTTAACACAGAGCATATCCGGTTCCCATAGCCAACGTGTTAACGGCTAAAATTCCCTAATATCAGTTTTATATCTCATCTCATTTTGAAAAATTTTGAATCAAATCTTGGTTTCTGTATTTTTTTTCGTTTTTTTAGGGGGGGGGGGGGTTCCTATTTGGACTTCACACTTCTATGTAAACGTGATATTGGTACATACAGACCAAATTACATGTGTTTGGAATCCATCTTCTACCAAACAGACTGGTACATAGTTGCCTTAAAGCCCAAATTTAGTTTTGGGAATTTTTTTTATATTTGAAAGCTTTATGCCCAAAGGTCATATCACACCAATAAACAGGTTCTGAATATCTTTGTGTTTTTTTTATTTATAGTATAATTCTTGTTTTTTTTTTGAGAAATCGTTCTTTGTGGTTTTTTTTTTTTTTTTTGTTTTTTTTCTGTTTGACGCCCCAAGATATGGGATACCCCCACAAATTGCTATACTTCACATAAGCATCCAAAGGGTTAATAAGGTGGTAAAAGCCCAAGTGATTTGGATTTTTTTATGAAACTTCATCCCAAAAGTCATATACCAGCAATAACAGATCTGAAAGTGTTTTAAAATAATTGGAGTGGGGGACCCCGAGAATTTGATTATCTATAAAAAAAACTAAAGACATCAGAATCGTATTGCTGGGATAAGACTTCGCATAAAACTTCAAAGATAAAAACAGAAGACAAAATAAAAACAAAAACTAAACTGGGCTTTTAAGTACCCGAGTCAACCCAGCTCATCAAAAGAACAACCTTTTACTTCTCTGATGAGGATATACTCGGATAACCTAACATTAATAACCTTGATCTAATAATTAACAGATACAGACATCAAGTTGGGCGTACCCCCGTAATCTCGGTGGTACCCCCCCCCCAAGATTTTTCATTAATTAATTTAAAAAAAACAAAAGATATTCAGAATCTGTTATTGGTGTGATATGACCTTTAGGCATAAAGCTTTCAAATAAAAAAAATCCCCAAAACTAAACTTGGGCTTTAACCCCATCATAAAATTGCAACAAAACTCAACACGTTTTGTACGTAAACAGGCTGCGTGTAGTCCTGAAAGTGTAAAACACAGCCAACTTTACTATTCCTCACTCAAATATCTTACCTATTGATAAGGTTCAAGCAGTCCCCACCATTTTGACATGGTGAGGACGCACACTCATTGATATCCAACTGGCAGTTGGTACCATTGAATCCCGGCACACACTCGCACTCGTAGGCGTTGATGAGGTCGACGCAGGTCGCGTTGTTGGCACACGGGTCACTGGCACACTCGTTGATGTCAATGCTGCAATTCTTGGATGTGTAGCCCGGCACGCACGTACAGCTCCAGTCGTTAACTAGGTCATTACACGTGGCACCGTTTTCACAGGGCGTAAACTGCAAACACTCGTCCAAAGGTATATTGCAATTTCCTCCAATGTAACCTGGTGTGCAGTAGCATACTCCGTCTTGACAAATGCCATTGCCATTGCAGGGATGGGGATAGCAATTATCTATCTCTGAACAATCCGTACCGGTATAACCATTAGGACACCTACACTCAAAGCCGTTGACAAGATCAAAACATATTTCAGCAGTGTTGTCACAAGTCACTCCGGCACAATCATCAATGTTGATTTCGCAGAAAGTACCTAGAAGTCAAACAGAAGAAAAAGAGAACATGAACAGAATTTAAATTTCTTGTTGAGAGCTTATACATGCAACTCTGCTGAAAATCTCCAAATATATCATACAGGACAAATTATCATAGTCAAGATCACCTTTCTAGCGTCTATTTCGACCAAACTTCCTTGAAAGTTGGGCCCGTACAGGGGCCTATTTCACATCAGTGGATAAGGGAATGCAGCGTTTGCTAAATGGGACAGTTTTGTATCTTACAATTTACCATAAGGAACCAAAACTTCAAAGAATCTGTATGTTTTCC
>JZLH01S0599660.1:0-12025 GCA_001188425.1 Eucidaris tribuloides
TTAAATCACAGCAAAATTCGGGTCATTCAAAGCAACTTCATATTTAAATAAGTTGTAAAAATATGATGTACAAATGAAAAAAGCACTCTGTAAAACTTTTGCACTATCATATTCCTAGTTGAAAATCAATAAGTCATGAATATATAAATTGTGTACATGCCAAGGTATCAGTTGAAATTCAAAATTGTTGTATTTTTATTTATTTTTTGTTTTGTAGTGTGATTTGAGTTTCCATTAAGCTCATCAACATTGCTGGTGGTAATGCAAAATTTTGTTTATAACATTCAAAATCAAGGATTTATTTAGTTTTGCTTAATTTCTAATTACATGTATCAGATATGAATCAACTTTTGTTGAAATGTTCTTTGCCACCATTCCGAGCAAGATAATTTTTTTTGCAATATATTTAATCTTTCTGAAAAGCAGAAAGATGTTAACTTTTTTTAAAAAAATGTTTGACCAGAGTGTAAATATGTAACATACTCCCAAAATATTTATACAATTTTCTAGCTACTTTCTTGCCGTATTATCACGCACCACTGTAAAAAGAAAGAAAAAAGTCTTCTGGGGTCCCGTTTACAATACTTCCTGTTCAAATGATGTGTTTCTGTGAACATTGAGTCGTCTCCAATGTCTGAAAATCTCTTCCATTGTCTTGTTTAAGTTCAGATTGAATATAATACTACAATTTTTGAAAGACAGCTCATCACTAAATCAACCTCTTGCTTCTTGGATCCGATTCACTCATTCTACCTGTGTGGAAGCATTAGAAATTTAGAAAGAAATGAGTCAAATTAAACGTTCAGCCGGGGCCACCTGAAATTGTAAATGGCCCACTAAAAAATTTTCACTGGCTACCCAAAAATATAGAGAATCAACACTCATACATATGACAATCTTTTCTAGGGTTTTGCATCCAGGCCACCTGAAAAAAATACTTTCTTTTTGACAATTTTGTAAATGCCATCAACTAATTAATTAATTTTCATCTGTCCATCCTGAGTGCTGAATGCAGCTTTGACATTAGCAATCTAAAATTCAGGACATGTCAGTGCATTAAATATGGAATTGGTTAACTTCAAACTCTCTTGGCAGAAGTTTTGCAAATAATCTTCCTATCCTGGGGATGGTGTTTACTGAAATTAGACTTCTTTCCTTCGGGTTTGTTTTCATAATTAATGTATAAATGGGATCAGTTTCTAGTAAGACAATGTCTGCTCTAATTGTCTAATTTGTGCTGAAAATAAAGGCATACCCTTGGACCAAGGACTACTTATACCGATAGATCTCAACTAGACCATTTCCTTGTTATTCCGCTTATCTGTATCATTTACTACATATTTCATCATTCTCAACAAACATTTTGGTACATTTAAATCTATATTTGTTTCATGTTGCATAATATTCACCAGCAATGTTGACATAGCTCATTTTTATAGCCTATTAACTTTAAAGTATTGTTGTAAAAAGGAGAGAGAAAGAAGTTATGACCATTTAAATACAAGAGGGTGATTTATATTTGTTTGGTGTGTGTGTTTTGATACAAGCAGTACTTCTGATTGCAGCATGGTGCACTACATGCAGATTAACACAATTTGATTATAGGTTCCGTTACCTAAACTTCACTTAAGGCCACCGCACATTACACGATCTGTCTACGATCACATTTTGGAAGAAAATGGAACAGTGTTTGATATAAACATTTCAAGACATCACAATCTGTTTATTAAGGTTCTGAATAATCATGCAGATAGTAAATTTGAAAATATGGCCCGTTTCGAGCTCTCTAGGAGGAGGAAAAGCCAGATCAGCTTCGAATCATAGTAACGTGAAAGAAGTCCTACGATTTATGATTTGTTAATAATTTGGCCCTTATTCCAGGTTCAAGCCTGACAGCATGCCAAACATGCCATTTTAAGTATTCATATTATCGCTCAGAACCTGAATCAAATAAGTTTTATTTGTTGAAATGCCCATACTGAATGCTACTGCAATTTATTGCCAAAATCGGATAGTAGTGGATCGTGTAGTGTGCGGTGGCCTGAACCTGAACTTCACATCAGTGTGTTAAATAGAGAGACTGTGTAGTCTTTTAACTCTGATACTATGTACCGATAAACAATATGCTTAGAGATCTGGTAAAAATATTTCAGTAATGCATAATTTCTCAAGTCACATTTGGTGTCAGCATGCAAAGTGAAGAGAAGTTCCGAAGTTTCTTTTCTCAACATAGAAATGATGCCAAATAATCTTGTGTGAAAGTGTCTGTGAAGGACATAATTATGCGTTTTTTGGGGGGGGGGAGGGGAGGGGTGTTGGAAACAAAGAAGTCAAACCTTTGTGGCAAACCTCTCCAGTGCCAAGAAGAATCTGTCTTGATTCTTTTTTGAGCCATTAAAAAATTAAGTCTGAGGCTTCCTTATTTTTCTCCCATTTTGTAGGTTGCACTCTTGATTTTTTTTATCATTCATAGGTTTTACATCAACAGATTTTCATTGAGTTGTACTTCACTCAGTAAATTGACCAAGATTTTCAAATTGAGTGTATGGATATTTTCCAAAATACACAATTTCTAAATCATCTGATGATGAGTATTAATTACTAGTACCTTGTTCTGCTTGCTACTACATGTATCTCAAAATATGACCCCCATCCAACTGATGTCAATTGGAAATTGACAGTTAATAGAGTGTTCACTTGGCAGTAATATGCAGACAATCAAATGATTGAATAAATAACATTGGAAGCATTATTTTGTCACCTTGAAAGCCAAGTTGGCTCAATTAACATGTTGTATCATGCTAAAAAATGAATTTTATAACCAATACAAACTGTCTGCATTTTCTGGTGACTTCTGGGGGTGTATCATGATTTTACAAAAAATTCCAGATGGATTTCATGGATAGTTATGTTTTATAGAGAGTATACGGGTACTGGATGAAAGTATGAAAGGCATGGACGAAATTTGCATTATTCTGTAAATCAGAAAATAACATGTTTGAAATATGTCCATTATTGTTATGACTCAACACACTGTCAGAAATCACTTGGTAAGTTGGTATCACTTTCGATCTATCAGTAATGGGTCAAGTTTAAGTAAGTTCTTATGACATGTTTAGAAAAGTACAATAATGAGTAAAAGGACATCTTGATATGAAAATTAGTTTTGTAAAGCTTTGTATGAAAAGAGATTCATTGAGGAACAGCAGTACAGTGTGGCTGTCTGTAGAGCCCCTTTCTCCACTTTATATTTCACTTCCTCACAAATGCATATTTTCCCTCATTCCTTTCAAGTGAAAGTTAAGTTGTGTAAACATGATCTCAACTTTAATTATAGTGTGACCACATCAGCTATTAGCTTGCTGGTGTTAAGCCAATAAGAATGCATTTTGCTTCCATATTCATAACTAAGCCTATGATTTAAGTTTTTACCGTTGACTTAATATAACATACACCTTGAGTTAGAGAGCAGTTGTAGAGAACTTGGAATGCCAGTAACCTTGGTAGCATTCAGTGCATTGTAAATTCTCAAGTTTTTGATACCCAGCCCCGATTTATACTCCATGTAATTAAAATGAAGACGTGAAAATAAATGCTGTAAGAAACAATATTGTTGGTGGGCATTAGACAAAATAAAGAATGACACAATGATTGAAGAAAATTGCTGTGAAGCTGTGATGACAGATTTTTGGCCACAATATTATTTGGTTGATGGTGATAGGAAATACAAAAAGGCAGTGTTGCGTCAAAGGTTCTTCAGCTAGTGCTGCATAATAGATATCTTGACATACGACAATCAGTGACGAATATTTTAATCTATGTGGGAAATGAATGGTGTCAATTTGTAATTATTATTTTTTAAAAGGTAAAAAAGTATGTATGCAATTTTTTCATTGTAATTGAAATATCCGAGGTCGTTTATTCCGACCAATGTTGGGATGTATGGTGACAATCATAGGACATTATGAGGATGCATTACGTATTTGACTGTGAAGTACAAACATGATAGTTTATGGAATTTGGATGTGGTATTGAGAATTTGTGGTAATATATATTTTTCTTATTTTTTGGCTTTATTCATCATTCCCATCTTGATTATACCTACAACACATGGAAAGGAAATGTTTGTATGTCAGTCAGTAGTGTTGTTCTTTTGTAGCTTTTGTTTGAAATAGAGTTGTGCATGTGACTAAAGCTACTTGCAGAAACTAAAACAAGATATTTTCTTTCCCTTTTCCTCTTTTTTTATAACTTTAGGGGAAAATTGTTACATGGTGAAGGGGTATCCTTGTTCTAAAAATTATGATGCAATCACTACCTAACCA
Organism: Eucidaris tribuloides; assembly: GCA_001188425.1. NCBI lineage: Eukaryota > Metazoa > Echinodermata > Echinoidea > Cidaroida > Cidaridae > Eucidaris > Eucidaris tribuloides. The sequence goes on from JZLH01S0599660.1 coordinate 4,326, forward strand.
AAGCAATGGACAGAGATATTATTGTATGAATAATTAAGAAGAAAACATAATAATTCTCTATGTGATGTGTACACAACAAAATGTGAATAAATAGCCATGGATTGGATATTTACTATATAATGTGATTATTACGAGACTTTGGTAGTAGGGACCACATTGCTGGGTAGACACTTGTTTATATCCTTATGATGTGAAGGATGAAAAAAAAATGGTTTGTATTAAATAAATATTCAAAGAGCATTGTTATTTACACTGTATATATTAGGTTATGTGTTCCAACCAAAATTTGCACACAACAGAGCTTTTTAGTATAATATTATGAGAAAAAATTATATGCTGTGCATTGTTGGAGAAACTTATAATCAGTCTTAAAGTCATTTTTTTAAGAGAATGAAATAAAAAGTGTTCTGGTTTTCAAAAAAGTCAGATCATTTTTGTTTCTTTTGGTGGACATGTGAAGATGAAATCGTCTGATCGTGTCTTTTTCTAGACTCTAAAGAAAAACAAATATATGGATTATGATGTCATGAATGTGATGCACACATACAGTTTATGGTATAAGCACATTTACAGGTTTGTCAACATAATGTACATATATCTCAAACTAATTTTCTATTATCTGGCCTAGGAGATTTAGTTTGCACTTGTGCAATAAAACGGCTTTATTTCCTACCTCTCGAACATGTGACTGCTTCTTTTATTTGGGTATCTTTTGATTGAGTGTGTGATTGTTTGTGTGTGTGTGTATGGGTTCTTACTTCAAGGGTCTGCCGGGGTAGAGAGGATAATAGAAGGTTTACATGGCCTGTATTTTGTCAGCTGTGTGAGGTGGGATATTCTTGTGTGGTAACAGTAGAAAAAAAAGATTCCCACAGATCAGAAAATGTGAGAATATGTGTGTGTGTGGGGGGGGGGGGCAGTTTGGTGTGTGTGTGGGGGGGGAGGGGGGGTTTGGTGTGTGCATGTGCGTGTGTGTAGCATCTGAACATTTAATCTGTAACTCGTATTATGTAGTGTACAATAGGCCCCTGGACTTATTATTTTCCTGGTAATGTGAGACTTAAACTTTGACATGCCCCGCAACAACCCCTTGGGGCTGATATTGTACACTCAAGAGATGACGAGCATCCACGAAAGTCCAGAAATATGGCAGACTTTTCAGTTAAACCTTGAATAAACAATGGAGTTACATTGCCCAATGCCTCTATTCCATAAAGAACACATTTTAGAACAGTATAAATGAAGTAATCAAATACTCTGTGCAAGACTTTCTTACAAGAAAACATCAATTTTATATTTCCTTCACGGTCAACTACATAGAAGTTGTGTCATCTCTCATTGAACAAAAATGCCATACAGCATCGACCCCAAGGGGTTAAGTATCATAAAGCCCAAAGATTGAAACACATTCGGAGGGACCACGTGACTTCGTCCAAGCATGTAGCACATCTTTTTCGCTCTGACCAAAATCCATCAAAGTGTTTAAATTTGAAGCCTTTTCTTCGTATTTCGTGAAACTTCTTACGGTGTGATAGTTACAGAATAAAGATGGATAGGAAGAAGAACCAATTATCCCCTGGAAAGGACAAAAACCCGAGTTCAAAGAAACCCAAGATAGACGAGAACACATGTGACAAGTCAGACATGAGTGCAGCGGCCTCCACGGGTTCGCGATCGCCTGCCCCGGCCGTGGCCCCGGCGTGGTTCACGGAATACATGGTTAGGTAACCCCATCGTTTGACCCCCTTACAGATCCCCAGACACTTTCCACATATTTTAACGGTTCAGTGAGCTCAATTTACAGATGTTCATCCTTCCTAAATTTCGAGATTGTAAAGTCGCATTAATTTAAAAAAAAATGAAATCGGATATTTGTTAGCAAAATGTATCTCACGTTTTTTATGAATAAAAGAGTTTGGTACCATGTCGTGGTTGCACTTTATAATACACGCAAAAAATAATATCATTCAGGTTATTTTGGCGTAAGAAAACGACTCCTATGACTTTTGAAAAGTGATAATTTTGTCTTTAATGCATGCTCACTCATGCATGACTTGACGGATCAATCACATTTTCACACAGAAGTTTGTCAATGAGTGTACAAACTCCTGTCAAATCATTTGTGCTCAACTTTTGTTAAAAAGTTATGGTGTTTTGAAAAAAGGGGAGCTTCTTTTTGTTGTGTGTTTAGAATGAGAACCGTTCTACTGAAAAGTATTGCAACATACACTATAACCATGGACTACAAATACTTGCATTTTAAATTGAAGGGGTCTTCATAATGATGTCTTAGTGGAGTTATTTTTCTGAAAATGACAAATTATTTGAAATGAAGTCAATTAATTTTCTTTCTCCTTTCTTCTCCAAGGTAGAGAGATTATCCAATGCAGGCGCACCCCGGTAGAGGGTGGAACCAAAAAATACATTTCACCATTATTTTCGTAAACATCATGCAAATTCAAAAATGAAAGTACTGTATATGATTATACTGTAGGCTGATTATACCAAGTTCGTGATCAATCATCTATTTCTTTGGCTTTTGATTGACAATTTGTTAATTACAGATGATTGAGAGAAATTACTGTTAGCCCTTTGACACAAATAGACCAGGCCCTATACACGCATTGTGCGAGCCAAGCCGTCTGAAATACGCGTGCCGTTATTAATTTGGTGTGTGAAAGTTAGCTGAGCAACCCATTTCAATCTTGTGGTCACTCGTATTGTCGTTTGTCTAATTTGTCCCTTTTTCTTTTTTTCCGTATTTGAGTTTGAATTCAAGTGGCGGAGTATTTCTTCGGTCAAGCGAAAGAATTTGATGAAACTGTACAACCACATTTTGAGGTCCACGCTGCGTTGCGGTGATATGTGACCGGGACGGAGCTGCCTTGCCTCCGCAGGGTTCTGGGTGCCTCGTTTGAGAGACTGGTGGACTAAACCGTAATTACTGCAAATCATATGATCGTCGCAAATAACGGGGCATCCCGCTGAGAGGTCATCGTAATAAATGAAACTTGAATTACGGTGGTTATGTCTTATTGTTATATCATATTAATACGACCGACAGACCGACCATCGGGTCGATATAGCACTGATCACATTAAATTGGCAACGTTGACAGAGTTTGCTTCATTAGATGAATTGTGTGTATAGGTGAGCAGTCTGCTGCCCATAATCAAACCTCTTTGTAGTATTGTAAAGGGTTGTAAACTGGATCTGTAACAGTGTTTGAAATCACCAAACAATCATTGTTGCAATTTGCTGTCAAATTGACAGTTTGTCTACTCCCCGCATACAACACGCCCGTTTCCCCTGTCCCTTTCTTCACTCTATAGCACTCACTTTGCTCACCGCAAAGTTATCACTATATTCAATTGCAAGAAAAATGAAACGTATGGACGGTTAAAGTACGCATGCGCAAGACGGTTCGGCAATCAAATAATTTGCGTACCTGTCACTGTTAATGCGTATCTATTGCAAAGAGGTTACAGGTATATTCTCAGACAGAACAATTCTTAATTGTTATTATAATGTCATTTACTAAACGCGTCATAAAACACTGTGATGATTATCAGGGTTGCCTAATGCCTAAAACACCACATATTTTTTTTTTCAAATTTCGTTTGGTGTTGAAGAATTTAAAGTGCACGCCAAACAGCATTTGACATTTCATAATAGCATACCTAAAAATCATTATGATTATGAAACCCGATTTTCAGGTGCCACAACGGTCCAAAAGTAGCGACCGCAAGTAATTCACATGCAAAATCTGGCTGTGCATAAACCGTGACACCCGTGTCATTTTCGGCTGCGATAAAGGTGTTATAAAATTGGTTACAACGTTATGTCTAACCATACAGGCTATGCTACTCATAAACTGCATCAAATGCAAATTTGGCGTATTTTCACCGAATTTGGCGTGTAATTTGGCGTTTTGTGAATCGGAAAATCTGGCAATCCTGATAGTAAGGTGGTCGTAAAGTTACAGTTGCATTATCTTCGTGTTGGCCGAATAAGCCAGTTCGCTGTTACAAAATGTCTCAGATGAGATACCGTACATGGTTGAAGAGTGGGACGACTGAACTCTAACACAGAGAGTTGGATCGGTCTTAGTCCTTACCACTGTCTTATGAAGATAGCAGGCGCTTTCTTCTTCGCCGGATGTGGTCTTCTTTCTGAGACCGCGTCAGAGTAACATATTGCCAGTTTTTGTTTGTGGAAGTCTTTCCAAACCATCATAACCATTTCCCGGGAAATATGAAACCGAATTACTATGCTTATATCAATAAACACCTCATCCCTATAGGGTGACGAAAACATGTTAAATTGTATGTCCCAGCTCCTCTGCCGTGGGTGTACCTGCATTTGATAATCTCTCCGCCTTGGAAAAGAAAGGAGAAAAATATTCATTGATTTCTTTTCAAGTAGTTTGTTGTTTTCCAATAATAAACTTCATTAGAACATCATTATAGAAAGACCCTTCAACTCAAAATGCATGCGTTATAGTGTGTGTTGCAATACTTTTGAGGAGGGAGGGTAGGTTTTTGCAACAACGTGAATATTTTGGCAGTCCCAAATTATAAATCGTGGAAGAGATGCCACGTTTATTCCAGCACCTTTCTTTCAGGAAACATCTAAACACACAAAAAGAAACAACCCCACTCCCTCTTTTCAAAATACCATACATTTTTAACGAAACGGTTTTGAGCAATATAATTTGACAGGAGTGTTTCTGCACTCATTGACTAACGTCTGTGTGAAAATGTGATTCATCCGTTGAGTCATGCATGAGTGAGAACATATTAAAGACTAAAATGTCACTTGTCAAAATTCACAAGGGTCATTTTTGGGGATTTGTGATACAGGATTTTGACAAATTCTGTTTATGGGGAATGACTAGCGCTATTCATGTTAATCACCCATCGTTTGACCCCCTTACAGATCCCCAGACACTTTCCACATATTTTACGGTTCAGTGAGCTCAATTTACAAATGTTCATCCTTCCTAAATTTCGAGATTGTAAAGTCCATTAATTTAAAAAAAAATGAAATCGGATATTTGTTAGCAAAATGTATCTCACGTTTTTTTATGAATAAAAGAGTTTGGTACCATGTCGTGGTTGCACTTTATAAATACAGCAAAAAATAATATCATTCAAGGTTATTTTGGCGTAAGAAACGACTCCTATGACTTTTGAAAAGTGATAATTTTGTCTTTAATGCATGCTCACTCATGCATGACTTGACGGATCAATCACATTTTCACACAGAAGTTAGTCAATGAGTGTACAAACTCCTGTCAAATCATTTTGCTCAAACTTTTGTTAAAAAGTTATGGTGTTTTGAAAAAAGGGGGAGCTTCTTTTTGTTTGTGTTTAGATGAGGAACCCTTCCTACTGAAAAGTATTGCAACATACACTATAACCATGGACCTACAAATACTTGCATTTTAAATTGAAGGGGTCTTTTCATAATGATGTCTTAGTGGAGTTATTTTTCTGAAAATGACAAATTATTTGAAATGAAGTCAATTAATTTTCTTTCTCCTTTCTTCTCCAAGGTAGAGAGATTATCCAATGCAGGCGCACCCACGGTAGAGGGGCTGGAACACAAAAAATAACATTCAAGGGGGGACCACGTGACTTCGTCCAAGCATGTAGCACATCTTTTTCGCTCTGACCAAAATCCAACAAAGTGTTTAAATTTGAAGCCTTTTCTTCGTATTTCGTGAAACTTCTTACGGTGTGATAGTTACAGAATAAAGATGGATAGGAAGAAGAACCAATTATCCCCTGGAAAGGACAAAAACCCGAGTTCAAAGAAACCCAAGATGGACGAGAACACATGTGACAAGTCAGACATGAGTGCAGCGGCCTCCACGGGTTCGCGATCGCCTGCCCCGGCCGTGGCCCCGGCGTGGTTCACAGAATACATGGTTAGCTTTGAATCTCGAATGCAAAACGTCATCGCCAATCAGGTATCCGAACTAACGGCTAAGGTGAGTGAACATGAAGAGAAATTGACCTCCTGTGCTATGCTTATCTCAGATCTTGAAAAGCAAGTAGACAAGCTGAAATCTGTCAATGTGGATTTGGCGCAAAAAATGGATGATTTGGAGAACAGAGCCCGCAGGAACAATTTGGTATTCTATGGCATACCTGAGGTGTTTGATTCCCCAACCCTTTCTGTAGTGAATGATGTGTTTTCCTTCGCTGGGCTACAACCTAAGGATCTCGGAATTGAGCGGTGTCATCGTACCCCAACCAGCACCACATCTAGCAGGCAGGCTTTGGATGAGAAACCAGGATGATTCACATCTGCTTTTCTCGTTCCAAACAAAGGAGATGGTTCGTCAGAAGTGCATCAAAGTGTTCAAGTCCACAAAATTCAAGGGAAGGAAGTTGTTTGTCTCCGACGACTATTCCAAGAAAGTCATTCAGCAACGTAAAAACAAGAGAGATGAGTTTCAGAGTCTCAAAGATCAGGGAAAGAGAGTGACCCTTCTTTCTCTTTCCTGCCAGACTGGCTTACAAGGATGGTACAGGAAAACTTCACATCGTCTCTTCTTAAACAAAAACAGTCAAACTTTATGAAAACTGGTTTCAAGTTTACCATGTTATAGTTATTGTTTCTGTATGTTTTCGCTTTTTGTAATTTGTTGAATGTGTTGTATCTTTTTACAACTTACATGTACTGAAGTGCCTTTAATTTTAATGCTTCTCTTTAAGGGCTCTTTACCAGGTATTTGAAATACACACTTTGTTGGGTTTAGATCCAAATTGTTTTAGTTATACATGTATATGTCGAGGTCTGCATTTCTGAGTAGAGCTGGTGATGATTTGAAGCTCTGCTCTCCAACTTTTGCTTTTGTGTTCCCACTTTTACTTTTAGCAACAATCATTTTGATTTTTTTTGGCCTTCTTTGCTTATTTTTATTTTTCTATGCTTTTTTTATACATTGTAGATTGCTTGTACATGTATATTCATTTCAGCATCTTGAAGGACTATTTTTTCCTTGTTTAAATGTACGTATTGTATGGTGGCGGTTTTCCTTTTTAATTCTGGTTTTGGGATGCAGATGTATTTTAGAAGTTCCATGCATATAATGCTTCATTCATTTAATTGCAGAGGGTTGCAAGATTATTTCAAGAGGAAAAAAATATTTCACTATATGCGATCCCTTAAAACAGATATTTTATTTCTACAAGAAACCCACTCAGAATTAAATGATGAAAAAGTATGGAAAACCCAATGGGGTGAATTTGCCTTTTTTGCCAGTTTTACGTCTAACAGTAGGGGTGTTGCAATTCTTTTTAGAAAGTCCTTGAACATCAAAGTAAAATCCATTACTAAGGATCCAGGTGGAAGATTTTTGATATTAAGTGCTACATTAAATGATCTCCGGTTACTCTTGCAAATATTTATGGACCCAACAACGACGACCCTGATTTCTTACTTAAAGTTTTTGCAGAAATTGACAAATTTGACAATGAATTTATTATAGTTGGAGGAGATTTCAATGCAGTAATCAGTGATCTTGATTATCAGGGTTCTAGAGAACACCACTCCAATATTAAAACCAGCGAGATTCTGAAAGTATTGATTGAGGAATACGGTCTCTGTGATGTGTGGAGATCCTTCCATCCTGATTTGAAAAAGTATACCAGACACCAGAAATTTTCTCGGGTACTATCTAGGTTAGA
>JZLH01S0599661.1:22268-33194 GCA_001188425.1 Eucidaris tribuloides
TTTAAACTCCAAAATCAAATCAGTAAATTGGTGCCTTATATTAGATACTTCTCCCGAGTTACATCAAAATCGGAAAAGTCATACTCAAGTTATCACAGTAACGAGCCCAAATCAGAAATTTTTTAGGCCTTGTGACCTTTGACCTTTCAGCTCCAAAATCTAATCAGTTCATTGGTGCCTCATAATACATACTTCACCCAAGTTACATGACAATCCGACCAGCCGCTCTCAAGTTATCGCAGTAACGAGCCCAAATCAGACATATTTAAGGTCCGGTGACCTTTGAACTCCAAAATCTATTCAGTTCATTGGTGGCTCATAATACATACTTCACCCTAGTTACATGAAAATTCGATTGGCCGTTCTCAAGTTATCGCGGTAACGAGATCCGGTAACGGACGGACGGACGGACAACCCGAAAACATGATGCCTCCGGCAACTTCGTTGCGGAGGCATAAAAAAGCATACATACAGATTAACCCTATGTTAAATAAATGGGGGGGGGGGGGTCAATTTGACCCCTCCTTGACGAATTTCGCGACCATGCCAATGGAAATTGTGTTTTCAGCCAAAAATCAGAAATGTATGATTACTGTTGCTTTTACTGGTTGAAATGAATTCATTTTATGCTATTTATGATTGCAAAAGTGTCCCCAACAAATTTCAGCGAAAAAACAATAGAAAACAAAAGGTCAAAAAAGACAAAGAAACAAAGAAATTCACAAAACAATAAAATACATAAGAAATTAATTCCAATTCGGCAAATTTTTTTGTAGATAATTCTGTGAGAAATGTCAGAATGAATATTTTCACCAAAAATTGGTATTCTACTAGCTACTGTAGGTAAGTTTTAGGCGAAAATATAATTTTATGCACTTATTTGCATCATTAATTACTTAAAAAATAGAAAAAATAATTTTTTTGAAAATTTTACTATACAGTCGTGTAGTTTACATCCAGCTCTATGCGCATGCAAATTTTCGCGGCGATCGCGCGATCGGCAGCCGAGATCTGAGGGGGGGGGGGGTCAAATTGAACCCCCCCCCCAGTAAAAACGTGGTCTGAAATAGCCCAGCTGAAATAGGGTTAAAGTTGAGTTATATCGTTCGGTGATCTGTAACCCGACCAAGACAGGGTTCACGGTTTGAATGTCTATGATCTGGTTCAACCAATTTGAACAAAGAAGTATATTAGAAATTGGCTGAGTGCTTTTCTGGACTTGACACAACAGGGGAATATTATAAACTTACCACTCCTTTTGCAGCATGATATGGTTATGGACCGACTGGATATTCCATGGCTTTAAAGACACTATATAACACTGTGGAAGACTCGTTTAAAAAATTGTCGAACTTTGCTATCTGACATATCTGACAGTGTTTGAATGGACAAATAAACACCCTAGAACACAAAAGTTTGGACAGTTATGCTGTCACTAGTACAATCTGTGCAGATACAAATTGGCACATTAGTTTCATATCGGGCGATAGGAAATTCTGCAACACAGCAGTCTATGGAGAAAACCGGGGAGAAAAGCTGGAATGGTCTCTCAATGATTTTCACTTTTTTAAAGCACTTAATGATTGTCTTACACTGCAATTTTTTCAGGGCTTCATTTTTAGACCGTATCAAAGACACTAGTAGCATGGGGAATCATGTAGCTCAGATTTTTTAAAACTGGAAACATTGTTATACAATGCCTTTAAATTGATGATTACCACCTGTTGTGAGCTGTCAACCACTTCATTCTCCACTAGTCTAGTTAATAGTGACTAATGATGGTTCATCTGAATTCATATCGGGGCAACAGTTTGATCTGGTTCACTACCATGAGGTTCACAGTTGGAGAACAACCCGACATAACTTATCTTCAATACAGATCTTTGATATAATTGATGAAAACGTTGATAATCTCACCGGAACCCACCCTTACTTAGTTGTAGCCATGTTTAACTGTAAATACTTAATTTGAATTTCAAACATTGGCTGAGGACAATTATCATAAAGAAAGTATCAAATATAGTGGGGAGTGTAGACAATATCTTTGATGGAGCTGAACACAACATTACCCATTTTCATTCCAAACCCACCACTATACGGTTAAAACTGTGCTTTTACAGTTATTTATTTGCTAACTTTACAACTGGGGTTGGTAAATGATTTAATTTAATTCAATTCACAAGATGGCAAGTGAAAATTGTGTATCAGCACCAGGGTTATAGATACGGCGGTCGGCGCCGGTCGGTAGTAGCCGGCACAAACTAAAGCCGACCACCACTGAGCTGGATTTATTAGTCCTCCGACCGGCACAGAAAAGCTTTAAAATGACCATAAAATGTTTTAAATCTCTACATATATCATGTATTTTGAGCTTTAAACATCCTTACATATCAGCCGAAGATGTATTTTGTAAAATAAATTAATCATGTTTCCAAAAACAAATCACAAACCTTGTAGAAAACAACGGTGCCCCCTCAACCCCCGCCAGGGGCTTTGCCCCTGGACCCCATGCCGTGGCGCTGCGCTACGCTCGCTTTGCTCGCTCCACTTGCATAACTCCTTCCTACAGCCGGGCCAGAATTCTTTCTAGCTATAACCCTGATCAGCACAAATGTGAAAACAGAAAGGCAAAGGGAAATATGATATCCAAGGAACTACATGCAGGAGGACTGTGGAGAAAAAAAGGAATGTGTTGGATTGGAGATCCTGTAACCAAGTTAAGCATTTTGCCAGAAACAAAGTGTGCTGGAGAAGTGCATTGCAGCCCTGGGGAAGACAGTTGAGCCAAATGTTGTAAGCATGCATAACCAAAACCCCCCCCCCCCAAAAAAAAAATAAGAGCATTTTTATGGGATTGGGTGCATTATGTGCGCCAAGTTTCAGACATCACAATTATTTTCTTTAAATACAAGTACATTTTTTCATACTTGGTCATACTTGGTGGTCTTTTTTATTTTTGATAGCACTTCTACTTGCTTAAAGTGATAGGCTAACATTGTGGAGCTTCAATTTAAAAAATTGTCAAACTTTTATATCTGATCTACATAGTAGTGTTCAAATGGACAAATAAACACCCTAGAATACAAAAGTTTGGAAAGTTACACTGCCAATGGCAAGTTATACATGAATAAACAATAAAACTCGGGGCGAGTTTTATTAACCTATAGGTGTACACACAGTAAGTCTATGGGAGGAAATGGGCAAGTGAATCTGGTCAAGTTACGATTTCCACTTTTGTAAAGCACTAAATAATCATTTTGAAATACAATTTTTTCAGGGCTTCATTTTTAGACCTCATCAAAGACACTGGTAGCATGGGGAATCATGCGGCTCAGATTTTTTAAACTGTGGTAAATGTTAGCCAATACCTTTAAAGGGTATTTCTGGGTGTAGGAAAAAAAAAGGTGTAATCATGTGTAAAACATGTGTAAACCTCGCAATTAATGAATTTTGGTTAGTGCAAGGTCCACCCCTGTAGTCGAGGATTAAACCGGATTTAACCTTATTTTAACTGGGCTATTTCAGACCAGGTTTTTACGGGGGGGTCAATTTGACCCCCCCTTCAGATCTCGGCCACGCGCTGATTCGCTGGCGATCCCGCGCCGGAAAATTTGGATGCGCATAGAGCCGGATGTTTAAACCTACACGAATCGTATTAGCTTAACAATTATTCCAAAAAATCCATTTTTCGTCTATTTTTTAGAATGTAATAAATTAGCCAAATAAGTCATGAAATTATGTTTTGCTATAAACTCATTTACAATAGCTAGTAGAATACTTAATTTTTGCCTGAAAAATATTCATTCTGACATCTCTCACAATATATCTACAAAAAAATTTGACCCCCTTCAGATCTCCGGCCGCTGATCGCTGCCATCGGCGGCGAAAATTCTGCCGCATAGAGCCGGATGTAACTACACGGCCACTGTATAGTAAAATTATCAAAAAATTCATTTTTTCTATTTTTCTAAGTCATAATTATGCCAAATAAAGTGCTGATGAAGTAGTTGTTTCGCCTATAACCTCCATTTACAATAGCTAGTAATAATTTACTAATTTCTTGCTGAAAATTTCATTGCTTACATCTCTCACATTATCTACAAAAAAATTTGCCAAATTGGAATTAATTTCTTCCTGTATTTTATTTGTTTGTGAATTTCATATATTTCTATCGTTTTTTTGACCTTTGCTTTTCTATTTTTTTTGGATCGAATTGTTCGAGATACTTGCAATCCTAACACAGGCATAACATTCATTTATTTCATCAGAAACAAAAAATAATCATAAATTTATGATTGTGGCTGAATACACACCAACATCTTTCCATTGATTTTGTACACCGAAATTCAACGTTTTGAGCAATTTTGGGGTTGCACATGCATGGTATGAAGAAAGTCCCCATGTCGTAACCGGTAACGTCCAATTTTTTAGCCGAAACTGTCTCCAACAGATCGCGGCAAGCACTTGAAAGTACAAAAGTCAGCGAGCCGACGCCTTAAAAAAGATCTTTGCGCGCCCGTCCTGGATGGTCGGCGAATTCGTCGAGGGGGCGGGGGTCAAATTGAACAACCCCCGCCTCCCCCCCAGTTAATATAGGGTTAAAACCTGGAGTACTACTAGTAATCCTTGTTTAGGAGTATTTTGTAGCTGACGCAAAATATTTTTAGTGGGGGGGGATGATTTGGATTTTGGTCATATATGCATACAACAATGGGTTTGACTGGCCATCCTGGGACTGCAGCCTTACGGGTCACACGGCCAAAAGAGGATAAGCGAGGTGATTCATAATAACTCACCACTGCCTTAGTGTAGAGGGCTTTCGGAGTCTTCGCTTTCGCCAAAAGTGACAGCGCCACCTGGTGTTGACCCTTCTCGAAGTGCGACTTGGCAATGACAATGGCGCCTTCATCGAGATACTGCTGAACTTGCGCTTCCTGTACATGAAATGATACAGAACATTCAACATACACGTGATATCACATGGAAACTTTGTGTATTTTTTAAAAAGTTTTTTGTCTGAACCTGTTGCCTACACAAACAGGGTGTGTCATGCAATGCAACAAATGACTCTTTTCTTTGGGAATAACACAATCTAGAATACAATGGGTTAACTGCAATTAAGCATGTGGAGTTTGATGTTTTCCTTGTTGTGGCTCCACGGCCATTGTAAAGAAGAAGGTTCAAAATTACACACTGTTACATTTTTGTTGTCCATTACCTGTAACTCACATCTTGTTCACTGTTACAAAGTGATTCAAACATTTGATGAACCTATTCAGCTCTTTCAAAACAGATTTTTTTTTCTGCAAAACCAAAACCAATACCCTCAAACCCTTTTGAGATGCTGATGACCAGCTACAATGCACGGAGACTTTTTCTACAGTCCAAGAGCCTTACAGCTAACAAAATAAATGAATTCTTCTGAAATACACAAATTAACTGGTGAATGAAAATGATTAAGGCCACTAGTGATTTTGGGACCAAAGAAAGAGTTTTTACCAGGGTTGGTATTCAAAAACAAAAAAATAAAATATATTTGATTTGAATCATGTTTTTTTTTTTAATAATCAGCCCAATCATTGTAACTATAAGTGTTAAAAGTGGTTGATTTGATAGAATTTGATTCAATCCATCATTTAAACACTTAAATATTTAAATATCTTTACAGAAAAAAAATGGAGAAAATATATATCTGCATTTTTTTTTTGTCACAACTTCTAAGGTATTTCTTTGACTTTGATCTAAATCAATGATGTTTTTCCCCCAAAAAAACCCACACACACAAAACATTGCTTTACATTGCAATTTTAATCACCTGATTTAAATCAACAACACTGATAAGATTTCATGCAAGTTTCCTGGCAACATGCTCTCCAAAACCATTGCAGTTTGACTTTACACATCATTTGTAGGAAATCTTAAAAATTCTCTGTCTTAAAACTTTTTTTCCCTTTAAAATTAAAAAATTTAGGAAAAATGAGAGTACATTGATACAGAGCATTCTTACCTCAAGGGGCTTGTGTACATGTGAGAACAGTGGTTTCTTGGGGTGTGGCACAGCTCGATTGCTATTAAAAGGGAAAGACGCAAACAAGGCATTTATTTAATGACATGCATCTTATACAACCACGTAAAACATGTAAAAAGGTGTTCATTTGAACATACATGTATTACAGAGTTAAAGAGATACATGTAGTTCATTGTGAAAAAAATAATAATTAAGTGACATTTTGTGTAATGAATCATATAGGAAATACAGTATTGCAGATTTGTAATGATCATAACTTTCAAACTTGAAAACTGTATTTAAAAATTGCCTGATTTTTCATGAAATTTTACTGATACACTGTGTTTCCCCCTAATTTTTCTGCTTTTTTTCACAGCAACTTACAATCAGCCACGAATTCCCCTTTAACTCTTAACGTGCCAAAGTTTGCAAATTTGCACCACACAATACACACAATATACATAATCTCCATAGAGCTGGAATTTCTGTGGCACTTTAAGAATTAAAAGTTGTATGACCACACCTTGCCAACATCTTCAGCTGTTCTAGGGCTGCCTGCCAGTACATGACACTGATCCGTTGGTAGGCCTCGCGGCGGTCACGCTGGTCACCAGGGTCAGAGGTCAAACTTCTCAATTCCTCCATCTGGTGGAGAGCAAATACAAGGCAGATAAACAATTAATATTTTTTTGTCTCCACACAAAACTAAGTGCTTTATGAGCCACTGTGAGACAACTATCACAGGCAGACTCAGGTCTTAGTCTTAAAGGTAAATGACATGATTGGGAGCAGTTCTCAACTTGGGGTAAAACTATTCTAGAATCAAGTAAACTGTGCAAGGATTTTACTGTGAAAATTTGGTAGTCAAAAGTTGACTTGCTCTAAAATAACTTACATCAGTATACCTTGTGACAGATAAATTTATTGTGTAGCAGTCTATGGGTTCTATTTCTATTGGAGCTTGAGCGAAACAAAATGCTAGTATGTTCATACTTGATTCTGCTTAAATAAACACATTCAAGATAAATTCTTCCAGCCAAGTGATACACTCCAGTTGGTGTATCCATTGGTATATCTTTCAACCAGTTTTTCTCCCAATCATGTTACTGCCCTTTAAAAGACAGGTACATATTCATGTACATGTATTGTTGCTGTGCCATGGTTCAGAGCTGCGAGAGGAAAACAGCTGTCTTTCATTACATAACAATGGCGGTCATGGGGACTACCCAAGCATTTGATTTTTTATCAATTCCTCAAAAATGGAAGCGTTGTAGAGCATGACCATGATTTCCAGAGCATTAATAGGTGGTATAGGCCCATCTAAAATAACAATAACCAAATATTTACAGCCCAAGTATAATTTTGGTCAATTAGACAAATTTTTTGCCAATCTTTCACAAAGTATTCTGCTGTTACCCCAGACATCAGGATACAACATCAAACCTACCGACAATTGTTTAAAATAGTTACATATTGTGATGTTTCAATTATCAGAGAGCAGGTAGTGGTATGTATATTACCTATAGGAAATGTCAGGGTCCCCATATCCCTTCCGACATTTTACATTTTGAGTGATTTTTCAGAAAGGGGAGAGTTCCAGAGTGAACAATTTTCAGGGCATTGATAGGTCATATATTACTAGGTCTATCTCAAAAAACATAATTGCAAAGAATTTCATTCTTTACCATTTACCAAAACTATACTTGGACTTCACTGATCTCAAAATAAAAATAGCATTGTTCAAAGTTATACACTTTTATTCAAAATGTTTGCATGCAACACTTTTCTCCAACATGCATGTGTATTAAGTTCTATCTGTTAAAAGTTGACACTGCACTCTGAAAGTTGCTTGATGTGGCATTCTTCTAAATGGCTCAACACACTGCATACTGTGACTTACTCTGGCATTGAAGGTCCGTCCAAGCGCGATCAAAAGTTGAGTCTCCATGCCGTGGTTCTTCTGACACCTCAAGACCTCCAGACCCTTCTTGGCTGTCAGACGCAGTTTGGCAAGTTCAGATGGTCTGAAATAAATGCAGGTCCAATATACGGTATAAGAGGATGGGACAATTTTTGAATCATATTGTCAGAAGTAGTAGTCACACCAGTGGATAGCACAGCTGCCAAGCTGCAGCACTCAACATGTCTAATCAAATCTTTTTTTGTGTCTGTGTCCAAATAAACTTTGTAATCTGGTATACAGTATGACAGGGCTCCACACTAACTCTTTTTTTCTGCTTGCCCTTTGGGCAAGTGAAATTATCACTTTCAGATTTTTACTTGCCCGAAAATAAACAATGATAAAAACATTAAAAATCATTTCTCCACTAAACCTTTTTATGGCATTGAAGGTGTAATTTTAATTCAGGGGGTTGCAAAAGGTGTGATTTCTGAAAGAACATAGTGAAAAAAATTATGCAATTAATAGCTGAACAAACAATTTCACACATATTTTGTTCACTTTTTTTAAAGACTTTGAACATTTTTTTTTCTTTTTTTCATTTGAGGGGATCAAAATTTTACTTGCCCGATTGGGCAAATAAATTTAAACATTTTGAATTTTTACTTGCCCGACATGGAATTTTACTTGCCCCGGGCAAGTGCTAGTGTCGAGCCCTGAGTATGACCTTAGTTATCCGGCCATCACTATACAGGACCTCTATTGTCCTGACAATGGACTTACTAGTCACTGCCAATAATTGGTGCACGTTTATTAGAAGAGTTATGATATACACTGACACCTGCTGAGTGTCAGCGGGGAACAATAAATAAAGTGTCACTTGTTTGGAGTCTGTTCCAAATTGTGCATGGTCTGCAGTTTGTAATACTATAGCTAATGACGTGTATTACCCCCCTTCCCCCCCCCCCCAACCATTGCAACTAACTTAGTACTGTGTTTGCACTTTGTACATTATCTGTTTTATCCGGCCATACCACTTATCCGGATGTGGCCAGATAACCGATGTCGGACTGTATGTGCATGCATACAATTTTGTGATATTCTTGATCAGTTTGATTTGAGTAAAATTCATTCGTAAATTTATACTTTGAGTACAGAAAATCATGCTTTTGTATTCTTTTACAGTACTTTTTTGTACAAAATACCAAACACTTGTACTGGTTGGCAGCTCTGGGATAGAGCAAAAGTAAAGACACAAGTACCTTTCAAGGCAAAATTGTAAATCACTGACTGTGAGAACAACCTCACCTTGCTTTGCCTGTATACAAGCTGTACACTGAAAGGAACCAGTCCAGCTGCTCCTCTGAGTAGCAGTTGACCAATAGCGACATGGGTATATTCAAACTGACCAATCCCTGTTGATGGAGGTTGTGCAGTTGGGCCCTGGCCACGAAGATGCTAGCATAGAGAAATGCCTACAGGACATGGAGCAAGAAACAAAGAATGCATGATAACATTTATATGTAAATTTGATAGATGGATTAAAAAAATATACTTCGGGAGTTTTCACCTGGCTTTTAGGAAATGTGTACTGGGTTCTCCAAAATGCATTGAGTGAGGTTCTCCAATGCATGGAACCTTGTTTTGATACTACATGTATATCTAAGGGACATACATTATGTATGTCACAGAACTAATATCAGTGGAGGGCACACAAATATGAACATTTACAGATCGTTGTCAGCGCTGCCAACTTTCATCAATGCCTCTTAGTAATTTCATGACTAAATATCAGTAATTTGGCCATATTTTTTTTTTTGGGGGGGGGGGGTCAAAATCACTCATATTAACATAAATGCAGTAGCATTACATGATACTGATTTGATAAATCAGTATTTTTCATGCACCCTTTAGTATTCTTCGCCACTTTTGGCAGAAATTACTGAAAATCAGTACCACTTGGTAGCTCTGCACTCTGAACAGAGAGCATGCATGGCCAGCAAAACCATATCACTTCAACTGCCACTCATCTCTACCTAAAAATTAGAGCACTTTCAGGTAGAGTCTAGTAATGTTGTATCAGATGCTGGCCTCAGACCCAATTTCTGGTGGCCTCGGTTTCAGCCTCCTTCAAGTCACCTGTAAAAAACCCTGGGAAGGTGTATTTGGGTGGCCTTGGTCTCGCAACCGTGTGGTCTCGGATACAGCAATGCTTATTCCCTTCTGCATCCCTGAAGCACTGTTGTATTCGAGGTCAGCCTCGAGGCCAATTTTGGTGGCCTGGGTCTCAGTCTCGGTCCAAGTCACCTGTATAAACCGTATGGGAAGGTTGTATTTTGGGGTGGCCTCGGTCTCGCAACATGAGGTCTCGGATAAAATAATGGAGTTTAGTGGTAGGGATAGTTCAGGTCACATAGACTGCACGTCATGCATGCTGTTTTCTCTTACATATCTGTGAAGAACTTCGTTGCAAACAAAAGTATGATAAAACTGAAGTCAAAAATCAAATGAAATTGACTTTCAACATTTCACAGCCCAGCTATAAATATTATTATTTTAACTTGAGTTTGAGTTTGATCATAACATTTAAAAAAATGAAATAAGGCATGGGACTAATTGCGCTGTTCTCCAGCAGTTCAGAAAGGGGGAAGTTAAAGTTTTCTCATCTAAATTTGCTTCCTTACCTCAAGGTCCAAAGTACACAGATTGTCCACAGAAGCATTGTCCAGGTTACGAGTGCTGAACGCCAGTCGCTCAAACGTGACCTCCATGAACGACCCCAGGTCGGGTAAGATGCCGTCCTTGCGCACGTCCCACTGCAGCCCCAGCCATACCAGTCGTTGGAGGTTACGTGTACCACCCTGGATGGAAACTGTGGGTAGAAGAATGTGAATATGTGTCAGTTGTGTGTGACAGATAATGTGAGATTTACTGAGCAAAATATGAAATATTGGATACAACCAAATGCAATTTATCTCTGTATTCACATTTTCGACGAGCTCGTGGGGGGGGGGGGGGC
>JZLH01S0599690.1:24603-43719 GCA_001188425.1 Eucidaris tribuloides
AACAATTTTCAGTAGGTTTGATGTTGTTTTCTGATGTCTGGGATGACAATAGAATACTACATGTGAAAGATTGACCAAAAAAAAAAAACTGATCGACCAAAACTATACTTCTGTTTTAAATCCCTACTTTTCTTTCTTTTTTGTTTAAATTCCTACTTTTTTAACTTTTTTGTCAAAAATCCTTGAAAAGAGTGCAAGGCTATACTTTGTCAAAAGCAAGCAACTATTATACACCTTACTTTTGAGTTAAGAAGATTGTCAGATTGTGGTCATGAAGCTCGACATCCTCACCAAACTTTTAAATTTATTTATTATTTTTTTTTTAGAGAGAAATTCCATTCCTTCTTTTTACATTGCTGTGTTTGAATGCCTGCTTCTCAATATAATGGATCCACATATAACAGCAAACTGTGACCACCCACAATTTCCACTTACCGGTATGCAGAATTTGACACTAGCACTTGCCTGCTTTGCCTGGGGCAAGTGATAATTTAGGGAATTACTTTAACTTGCCTTTTATCAGGGTTGCAAAAATATTTGATTAAAAAAAATCAACTTCGGGAGCAGAAGAATTTTGTTGTATCAAGATTTTCATTTTAAAAAAATGGACTATCTGCCCAAAACGTAGTGAGAAGTGAAGATTTATAATTTTGCATTATGAATGACTTTACATTACTTCTTTATGAGCTTGGGGTGTACAAATGCAAAACACAATTTTCCAAATAACATATATTTTGGTTGTTCATTAATGATGCATTTCTGTGTGTCTAAATTTCCAGAGCTGCTGAGGCAAGAAACAGATTACGTGTAATGAGACTACGGTACCAAGCAAACAGAGTAAGTTTTCTTTCCACCGTAGCAGTTTCTGTTGCGATAGATTCATTGCAGTTTCTCATTTTTGATTCACTTGTACGTACCATTTTCCATGATGGGCCAGAAGATATATGAAATTTTCTCCAGTGCCAATATGATATTTATTGAACCAACTTTTCCCTTTTCAAAATACATCTTTTTATTTATTTTTATTTTATTTATTTATTTTTTTATTTTTATTTTTATTTTTTTTTTTTGGGGGGGGGGTCGATGGAGGATGTAAAGCAGTTTGTGTGGTTTCCGAATTTCCACCTATTTCACATTGTATTCGGTTTAGTGTGAATTAACTTAGTCTCACCAGCATGCTGGTACCCTATAGTTTGAATAATTGGTTGCTGTATAGTTAAAATGTTTTAAGTCCTTGTTTCTCTGTTTCATTGATCAATTAGGTTTAAACACACCCATGATTTATTTGTCATTCAAACAATATTATATGAATTCTTAGCCCTTTTCAGTTGTTTTATCTGGGGTTAAAAAGGTAAAACTTACAACCATATAATTGTATTTGTACATGTATATGGAAAATGTTTACAGCATTTGGTAAAGAATTGTACAATGGAATAAATTTAATGAATGGAAGGTTTGCAGAGAGAGAATAAATTTTGATGTTTGTCTCTGTGTTATCAAATTAACAAATAAGATCAAATACTTGATCTGATACCTTTTAATGACTCAGAAAAAGAATGACCCAACAGGATTCTAACCTGAAACCTACTGATATCGGGTCAGTATAGTAGACTCATATTATAACTAACTCCTAGGGACCAAAGCAGTAACAACATTTTGTTACATCTGGGTTGCAAATAAATGTACAATAAAATACAAAGAATACATGTATTTCAACTTTTGGACTGCAGAAATGTGTTTGTTATAACAGGATTTTTGTTTTATCAGTGTTCTTTATTACAAGAGTCCACTGTACTGATAAATATGTCTCTTTCTTTATTTCATTTCTTTTCTTCCTTTTTTCAGGCCCAAGAAATCAAGCATCTCATCTCTTGCCAACCCTCCGCCATTAAAGCTGTCAGATTACAAGCCATGGTCCCTCCACTACCAGACAAGAGTAGCCCAGGAGACAGCTTAGATAAACTAGAGGTAAGGCAGCTCTTAAAGACGCAATTTAAAATTGTGGATGCACCATTTAAGAAAATTGTTGAACTGTGACGTCTTTCCTAATACACGATAGTGTTTGAATAGACAAATATGCATACCAGAACACAAAATGTTAGACAGTCATGCTTTCACTTGCTAAAAATACACAGATGCATAGGCATACGCAGGGGTGGTGTTTTGGGTGGTTTAACAACCCAAAACACCCCCGTTTTTGCTGTGGAAGCGTGAGCCGTAGGACACGATTTGGGCTTGAAATTTGTTTTGGACCATAGATTAGTGAAATGTTGGACCTGGAAATTGGAATGAAAATTGTTTTCGTCACTACCCCCTCACTACTACGGTGTCACAATACCTACTCACTGAACATGCATACCTACTACTGTTTATGCTGCATACCTCACAGAAGTTTTACTATTTTGTACAAACATGATATTTTTCACTCTCTGATACAAAGTGAATGCAAATCCAATAAAATCATGAAAACAAACTCGTGCAAATTCCCCGTCTTGAAGCGAAATCGCTTCAAAATATATTATGTTCATGAAATATATGGCATATACTGTACAGTATATACCCATGTACTACACTGATTTATTGTAAAAAGTCCATAATACACATTTATACCAGTAGTTATTTCGTTAAGATGATTAATTTTATGTTTTGCTTTTATCCCTTTTTTCATCTTTCAGAGAACACGAGTTGAAACGTTACTAGAGGACGAGAGAGGCTTGACAATCGACAGAGATTTATCATAACAGTACCATTTAGACATTATTTTATCATTTTATTGACCATTTTACAATTTTAAGTAGAGGAGACTCTCGTTAAACAAACTTCTTCGGACCAGAAAGATTAATTTGTAATATCAAAATATCAAAATTTTGTTTTATCAAGATTGCAAAAATGTTAAAATACAAAGAAAGTGTCAAATTGAGGACCAGAAATATTTGTTGTGTTTTTATAGTGAGACCAGTTTTCTGTATAATAAGACTTACTCATTGTCTGTATCAAAAACTTTCTCTGTAAATACGAAAGTGTCAGAAACTGCTGACTGGAAGATACAGTGGATTCGCATTCTAAAGAACAGTGATAAACAAAATCTAATACAACAAAGTCACACTTTTTCAGTTTTCAAAGTTGAATTATTCTTCAAATTTATTTTTTTTTGTGACCCGCATAAAGCAAAAATTTTGATACAACAAAGTAGTTCTCCTGGTCCAAAGTAGTTTGTTATATAATGAGAGTCTTCCGTATTACAATAAGCTGAAGTACGTTTTCAAAGTATATTGTTAATGGGTTGATAAAATTTTGTATCAGCAGTTTTATGAAAGTTACTTCTTAATGTAAAGTTGTAGCAATGAAGCCAGAATTTGTCATGTCAAAAATCAAGATGTCGATCACAAAAGATAAAGCTAATGTGGTTCAGAAAAAGCAGGCATTCCCAATTGTTCTATTGTTATGGCTGCCTTGTTTTAGGACTCTCCTGAACAATATATCATTTTTGAGATACACGGTTTTGTCATGCCATCAATAATATGCAGATATCAGTTAGTCAGAAATGTGGGAGAAACAGAGATCATGTATTTAATTTGTTGAGATCAACAGTGTGGAATAAAGGAAAATCATATTCAATATCAATACATATTTCTTAGTAGAATGTGAAGCTGTTTATTCTATCATTGAAATTGTTGCAATACTATCACAAATGTTTAAATTTTCTACCAATAAGTTTTTTGTAAGATCTTTCATTATTTATTTCTAACAGTAAGTTTCCTGAAAGATCTTTCATTATGTATTCAAAATTGAGTAACAGTGTTGTCCCTGTAGTGTCGTATATTCTTGTATCAATTACGCAATGTTCAAAATCACAGATATTTAATTATTTCAGAAAAGCTTTGCTGAGGCCTTGGTTCGGCCACCGTGGTTGTCATTAGCAACAAGTGTCTTGAAGTTATGCATAAAATTTTAGTAATTAGAAAATTGGTCTGCATGGTGCTGTGAAAAAAAAACATCACACTAGATTCTGGCATAGAATGTTATGCAGTATCATCAACTTTGCTGAAAATTAGCTAGTTTCCATAAATCTTAATGCTTTAACCCATCCACGCACTGGGTTTATTTGGGGAAGGATTATATCCCTATTTCATCATTCAAATTGGCAACATATTTTTTTATTTCTTTGCATGGCACTTCCAAAAGAGGTGTTATACATTACAAATTAAAAAAAAAAACAATTTTATATAATTTTCTGGTCAAACATTGCCAATTTGCATGAGATATAGTGGATTTTCAACCATTAAAAGTGTTGCCAATTTGAATATTTCTTGATCATTTTTCTTTTGAAAAAAATCCTGCGATCGACTCGTACATTGGACTGTGACAAGTATAGGCTCAAATTGAAGGGAAAATTTTCCTCTTTCTTTTGAGCTATTTTCCTTTATTTTTCTACTCCTAATTCAGGAGTTATGATACCAAACCACAAAATGCGGGATTTGTGCGTGGATGGGTTAAAGGTAAATGACAATATGACATGATTGGGGGTAGTCCTCAACTCTGGGTAAAACTATTCTAGAATCTTGTAAACTATGCAAGGATTCTATTGTGAAAATTGTGTAGTCAAAATTTGACTCATTTAAAAAAAACTACCATCAATATGCCTTCTGACAGACAAATTTGTTGTGTAGCTTTCTATGGGATTAATTTTTCTGGGGGCACGAGAGAAATACAGTACTGCTATGTTCATGCTTATTTCTCCTTAAGTAAACAGATTTCAGACAAATCCCTCTAGCCAGGAGATACACTCCAGCTGGTGTATACACTAGTATATCTTTCAACCAGTTGGGTTCTAGAGGCATTTTTTTATTTCGCCCAATCATGTCAATGCCCTTTAAATAGAGTCATAATATTTTTTGTAAAATGAAATAAACATGAAATTTCAGTAAATTTAGTCAAAAACATTCTTTGGAGCATTGAAAACAGTTCTAGATCATATAAGAATGAAATTGATACTTGAAAAAAAGTTAACATAAACAATAATCTGACACTTGAAATATAAAGTGAGAAGTGAATGTTTATAAATGTTATCTATTATGAATGAAATTACCATAAATTAAAGACATTTTAGCATGATTATTAACATTGAATGCTTGTGTTCGTAAGTATTAACCTGTTGGAGACAATTTGATTTCAAAGTAACAGTCACACATTCTCCATAGACTGTAGCCCGAGATATGTAGTTCTTGGTCTCCCATTGGTTAAAGCCCAAATTAAGTTTTGGGGAGGGATTGTTTCTGTTATTTGAAAGCTTTAGCCCAAATGTCATAACCACTCAATAAAGATTCTGAATGTCTTTAGTTTTTTTTAATTAATTAATCGATAAAATCTCGTGGGAACACCCCAAATGTTTACATTATAGCATCTAAAGGTTGAAAAGGCTTTAAAGCGTTACATTGTTATACCTCATCTGGAAAGACCAGTCGCCAGCTCTCAGATGGGTATTACCTCATATAACATTTTTAAACCTTTGATGCTTTAAGTGTAAAATATGTCAAAATGTGTGGGGTCCGCCCCCCCGCCGACATTTTTCATTTAATTAATTTAAAAAAAATTCAAAGACAAAAAAAAGTTATATGACTTATACCTCATACTGGAAGAGCCGATGTCTGCTCTTCAGATGGGTATAACAATGTTAACCTTAAATCCTTTTAACCCTTAAAGGTTAGTGACATCATTTGGGCAACACTTGAAAATGCTGCAAGAACACAAATGCAGTTAATATATACCGGCGTGTCACTAGCAGAATGTGGATCCCACCGGAGATTGTCTGTAATTGTTTACTTAAGGAGAATCAAGCATAACATATTATTCTTTGCCGGGTAGGATAAAAATAAGCCCCATAGAGAGCCACACAGCAGTTTTCCATGCTACTAGTGAAATTGACATTGTTTGTTTTAGAATGAGTGAACGTTTGACTACAAGATTTTCACATGAGAAGCCTTGCATAGTTTACTTGATTCTAGAGTAGTATCAGCCCAAGTTGAGGACTACCCCCAATCATGTCATTTACCTTTAAGATGCTATAATGTAAATTTTTGGGGGTGTTCACACGAGATTTTTCATTAAATAATTAAAAAAAAACTACAGACATTAAGAATCTATTATTGCAGGGTTATGACTTTGGGGCATAAAGCTTTCAAATAACAAAAAATCCCCAAAACTAAACTTGGGCTTTAACTCTTAACGTGCCAGAGGATTTAAACCTCTATAGATTTTATGTATATTATGTGGTGCAGATCTGCAACTTCGGCACATTAAGAGTTAAACCAGAAAAAGTGATATGAGACGAACGTTTATGTATAGTAATACAATTAAATGTAAGTTTACTATTATACAGCTTATTCGTACAGTAGCCCAATATGCCATTCATGCAGCACCAGTTTTAATTTCACACCACATATTAAAATATTACAGCCAAATATACTTACATCCATCATCATCCTCGCATATTGTTCCATTAGAGTAGAGCACACTGAACACGGCACAAATTATGGATATGTATATGTACATTTAATGGATAAGTTTGTTTATTATAATTATGTATACTGGTAGTGTATGCAAATATATCGGCAATAGCAATATTATACTGCCAGCACAGTGCTTGTGTGAAAGAAATGTATGAAATAAATATGTCAATCAATTGGGGGTCATCAAGCTGTTAAAGGAAAATATTAACTCATTGGCTACTGGAATTGTATGTGTCCTGTGTTAACTCTATGGGATTTTCAGATTCTGGTAGGCAACAGGTTGAAGTTACTGTAACAGGTGGTATATAACAGCTAAGGAGAGTCCACCCTAGGATATGTATTGTAACACTATGTGTATTGATTCAGTATGGGTTTACAAGGTTGACAGTATGTTCTGTGGCATATCAGCTGAAAATTTTATTCACTAGCATTTCAAATTCTGCCACACCTGTTTATGGAGTTCTATTGCAAGATTGTTTTCACGATGCAAAAGTGCTGACTTAACCAATCAGTATGGTAATATTTGTAGTTTTGTAAATCTCATATTTTTTTATATCAGTGCACATACTTTTGTTATGTTTGTAAATACACAGTTTCTTCCGAAACATAACTTACTAAGTTGTTTGATTGTTGTAATGTCTAGTGTTTCAGTATTTGTTGTATATAATGCATGTGTGCGTGTGTGTGTGTGTGCGTGTGTGTGTGTGTGCATGTGTGTGTGTGTGTGTGTGTGCGTGTGTGTGTGTGCGTGTGTGTGTGTGTGTGTGTGTGTGTGTGTGTGTGTGTGTGTGTGTGTGTGTGTGTGTGTGTGTGTGTGTGTGTGTGTGTGTGTGTGTGTGTGTGTGTGTGTGTGTGTGTGTGTGTGTGTGTGTGTGTGTGTGTGTGACGTATACATGTGTGTATTCGATGTGGGTTTGATGTGTATGTGTGTGTATGTGTATGTGTGTGTGTACGTGTGTGTCTTTGATGAGTGTGCATATATGTCTGATGAGTGTGTGCGTGTGTGTGTGTTTGATGAGTGTGCATATGTCTGTTTGATGAGTGTGTCTGTGTGTCTGTGTGTCTGTGTATGTGTGTGGCACGTGTTTGTATGTATGCAGAGGCCTATGTATGTATGTATGTGTTTATGCATATGTGTGTGGTGGGGGGGGGGGGGGTCAGGAGACCTATATGCATACAAGTTCAATAATTAAAGCCCAAGTTTAGTTTTGGGGATTTTTTTTATTTTTTTATTTGAAAGCTTTATGTCCAAAGGTTATATCACACCAATAACAGATTCTGAATGTCTTTCGTTTGTTTTTGATTAATCAATGAAATATCTTGGGAGGGGGGCTTTAATCACAAACAAGATATTACTTTTTTTCCAGACACACACAAAAATGTCTTTCTCACAAAGGTCATGGGAGAAACTGATGTACTGAAGAGGGAATGTACATGTATAAAAAGGATACAGTGCCTACCGGTCTATTCACACTGATTAACAGTAACTTTAAATGAATATTATTTGGTGCATGGTTCTATAATCACACTGTTCTAATAGGTTGGATTCAAACATTTTTTTTATTATAACAATAAATGAATGAATAATAAATTGATAGAATAAGTAACAATACATAAATGGACAGCTACAGAGAACCTCAACCTCCCCTCCAAAAATAGATAGATAAATAAATAAATAAATAAGTAAGTAAATAAATAAGTAAATAAATAAATAAATAAATAAGTAATTATGTTAATCACAAACATTAAACTCTATCCACATTTTTTTTTTATTAATAAGGGACATAGTGAAAAACTGATGTCCTACATTTAGCCTATATTTATATATCATTTTTTTCCGTTATCTTAATTTCCGATTCCATTGATGCAAAATAATACATATTTACATACACTCCAAAATTATAAAACAGCATTTTACACATTATGACAGAATACTCATAGAGATATGATACTTAAGTATCTATCTCTATGAATATACTCATAGAGATATGATACTTAAGTATCTATCTCTATGAATATACTTCACAGCGCCCTCTACATGTCTATTCACAATAATCAATAGCAAGACGTTCAAGTTGTATGATATAATTGTATTCACACTGCTCTTATAGATTTGACCCAAACTCTTGTATCATTGTACAAATACATAGTTACATACATACATACATACATACATACATACATACATACATACATACATACATACATACATACATACATACATACATACATACATACATACATACATACATACATACATAAGAATACATGAGTAAATCAATAATAAACAAAATAAATAAAGTTAAAATAATACGGTACCTAAATCCGCACGCAAAAAGAGTGATTAATATAAAAGGAAAAACACACTATTCTTATCTACAGTGGTTTTGTGTCCCAATTATTATTGAGTATAGGCAAAAATACTGTTATTGCAAACCTAGAAATGAAAAATACACGTTCTTTTGTACTTCGTACTTCCATGGATGCAGCATAATTTATTGAAACTGAACCCTATTGATGAGCAATGATGATGATCATGATTATGAAGATGATGTCGATAATAATAATAGTAATTACAATCATAAAAATAAATAAATAAATAAATAAATAAATAAATAAATAAATAAATAAATAAATGATTAAATAAATAACAACAGCAACAACTATATTAGACATGTCAAGTCTATACTAAGAAAATTTGGCAAATTCACAGTGATGTTAATATACATCTCCTCTGGAAATATACTTAGCAGGGATCATTATGTTCGATCCAATTTCCTACATATTGGAATGGTGTGAACAATCATCCAGTTCCACTTATTGTGATGAGTAAAGAAAAATATGTAGACCTATAGTCGTATTTTGTTAACTACTTGTACGACTCGCCATTTTCCTGCAGGGTATCATTATATGTTATTGTACTCTTTTCAAACAAGAGTAAAAAAAATATCTCTTTAAGGAGCGAATTATTACAAGAATCGTGAATTTAGGGCCAATAGTGATTGGCCAATTAAATGATCTCCCCGAGGTCACCCATACACTCCAAATTCACTCTTCTTTTAACTCTTGTAAAAATTATGTTATGTCACACCTTCATCACTCCCTTGAGAACTGAGTATTTCATGAATTATCACCGTCAAAATACAGAACATTCACTCACAAAACTATATCCATCGGAGGAAAAAGTTTGAATAGGGGACCATAAATACCCGTATGATCCACCATCATTAATTTCCTGTTCTCACATAAAAATCGTGTTTTTTTTTAAATTATCATTTTATTATAGTTATGGTTTATAAACGTTTATAAATTTTGTAAGCAAAGTTGATAAAGAACTCAACATTTACAGTAAATGGCCAAGGTTCATTGTCATATTGCAGACCTGCCAAGTTGTACTGATTTTTAGTAGTTTCTACGGAAAGTGTCGAAGAATACTAATGGTTGCATGTAAAATACTGATTTTACAAAAATTAGTTGTGTGTAATTCTATTGCATTTATGATAGAATTACATGTACTGATTTTGACTCAAAATATGGCAAAATTACTGATTTTTAACTTTGAAATTATGAAAGGCATTGATGAAATTTCGTAGCTTTGCATATTGAGGTACAGTTAGGCCTTCAGAGGTTTGGCGGAAAGAGACTGCATGTATGGCAGTCATCTTTTTTTTTGGCATGATTTAATTACATTCAGTTCAGTTTGTTTGAAAAAATCTTCCGCCTTGCAGCACTCAGACGACTTATTCATACGAATATCCATCCATGACACCAATTAAGAGTGAAATGGGATTGGATAAAATTTCAGATCAGAAGTTTGAGTGTGAGCTATTCAGGTAATGAGAAACAAATGTTGGATAAAGAAAAGGTTTTGAAAAAGTAGTTAAATATTTTCTAAAATAGATTGGCTGAAGATGGAGACAGAAAAGTGATACAAGAGATTGAGAAAGTTAAACGCGAATTGTTGGAGATGATGATAGATGAATAAAGGATATCTGGGGTTATTGCGAGGTCAATGAGTCTTATACGAGAATTACGGGAGACAAATGTAAAAGTTATTTCTTGGGATTGGAGAAAGGAAATTATGTAAGAAAAAATGTGTTATGAAATATTGAAGAGTTAATCAATGACTTCAGAGAAATTCTAGCTTCTCAAAATTAGTTCTTTGAAGAGCCGTATAATTCCAAATTATAGAGATGGAGCAAGTGTACATTGTAATACTTTTTCAGAAAAAGTGCAGGTACCAGAGTTGAATGAAGATGTAAGGGAAGATTTAAAAAAAACAATTTCAAGAAAAGAATTAATGACTTAGCTGGAAATAAGAGCCCAGGGAATGATATCAATGCCGTAGAGTTGTTTTTTTTTTCAACTTGTCTCTGGAATGAGTTGGAAAATACTTTTATGGAGAAAGTTTTGAAAAAGATGAAATGACAGTTTCACAAAGGCATGCTATGAAAGGAAATTAAAAATCGGATACCTTAATCCAGTGGCGTACCGTGGGTCAGCTCATTGGGGGGGGGGGGCACCCAGTCCCTCAGCCGAAATTGCACTTTCAGATGATGGATTTTAAGCGCTGCGAGCGCTAAGCGTGCAATAGGGGTGGGGATAGGGGTACTCCTGTAAAGGTTTTGTTTTACTATTTTTTGTGTTAAAATGTGCTCCAATTCAATAATTTTGTAATAAAACATCGCCGTTTTAATGTTTAGGCTTATTTTCTGCTGAATAAATGTTTGTATGTATGTCATAAGTGGTGAAAAGGCAATTCCGCGAGCGGTTGGAAAATTTTAAAATTCTAAGATGAAAAATGGGTTTTGCAGGCCCCTAGCCATATTTCAAAGGAGAGGGAAAAAAGGGGGACATGATAAGGGGGAGGACAGACCACCCTAATGAATGGGTTCCAGTAGGGTCCCCGTCCCGGGTGGGAGTAACGGAGCTCCGTTCCCTGAAGCTCGCGGCTTAACCAGCAGATAGGGAATATTTGATAGAAAGTATGTCATTAATGGTGAAAAGGCAATTCCGCGAGCGAGCGTAGCGAGCGAGCGGTTTGGGAAACTTTGAAATTCCAAGAAGGAAAATGCGTTTTGCAGGCCCGTAGCAATGATATTTCAAAGGAGGGGGTGCGTATAAATCAAGAAAACAGACCTACATGTATGACAGGGGAAGGGCTGACCATCCTAATGGATGGTTTTCAGGGGCCCAACTTATATAGAATTCCAAGTAGGGTCCCCGTCATAGGTGAGGGTCAGGGGGTTCCGCGCCCTGACGCTCACTGTTTGTAGCAGTTTCAGAAGGATATTTTGTCTCTCTGCTAACACTGTTTTTCTTTGAAATGGGCAGTCACCACCGCATTTTTCAAAATTCTTGTAACTTCATTCGATGGTATGAATTTTGTAGTCTGAAATGCCGATAGCAGGTCACTTTTCAAACGTATAGTGGTGATTAATTTGTCAGGGGTCAGGGGGCAGAGCCCCCTGAAGCTGAAGCTGGAGCATGAGTTCGACCGGTTTTATATATTGTGACCTTTTGATAACACTTTTGTTTTTTAAAATGGACAGCTACAGTCGACAACAATAAAACAATACCCCCCCCCCCCACTAACGAACTGTTCTGCACTTCCACGGTATAAATGTATGTATGACGAACTGCTAGCAGATTATTTTCAAAACATGGCGGTAATACGTCGGGGGTCAGGGGCGGAGCCCCCTGAAGCTCATGGGTTCTAGTGCTTTTATGAGACTATTTTGACCCCTGTCATCACTGTTTCGTGAAATTTAGGGCCTTCATTCAAGAATAATCAAAAACCTATTATAGAAATATGCTATGTTATTTTGAACGCACCCCCTCCCCACGGCTATGTTCCTGGTCCGGTATACTAGAAGCAAGGGGGAAATGATTCCACGACGGGGGGGGGGGGATATTCTCAGTCTAATACGATTAATAATGTGGAAACGCCTGAATATCCACGTTGATGCAAAAACCTATACTACCACTTTAAATAAGTTCAAAAGAACGTATTTACTTTCCAAATTAATATTAAAATTTGCTCAGTCGACTTGCGCCTGCATGTTACATCCAGCGGAGTTCATGCAGTACATGACCAGAACCAGAACCAGAACCAGAACAAACTCAACAAAATTATTGAACAAATGGTAAGTAAGTAAAGTTAAAAAACGAATAGTACTTACCGCTGAATGTCTATTTCGAAAGGTGCACTATAAACACAATTTCTAGCTCGGTTCGTCTCAATTTTCTTTTTCTTTTCCTTCCTTTTCTCTTTTTTCCTTCGTTTTTTTTTTTTTTTGCCGGCCGATTGGGGGGGGGGCACGTGCCCCCTGTGCCCCCCGTATAGTTACGCCACTGCCTTAATCATTGTTTAATGTGGATATTAAAGTTATTAAGGTTTTTGCAAAATGTATAAATACATTTATTGAAAAATTGATAAGCCCATGTCAGACGTGAAAGGAAATTAAAAATCGGAGACCTTTATCATTGTTTAATGTGGATATTAAAGTTATAACGAAGGTTTTTGCAAAACGTATAAATAAATTTATTGAAAAATTGATAAGTTCATGTCAGATGTTTTGTAAAGGGTATACATTGGGAAATTTGCACACTAAGAAAAATAGGCTCAACTTTGCACCTTTAAAGGTGCAGAGTCACACTGGGAGCACCTTTGAAAGTGCAACTTTGCACCTTTCTGAAAGGTGCAAAGTTGCACCCGAAAGGTGCAAAGTTACAACCGAAAAGGCGCAAAGTTGCACCATAGAAAATAAGTATTCTTCTTTTTCTTGCAAGGCTGTGTGTTTTTGTGTGAGAACCGCAATATACGTTCATTCCAGTGCTATTTACATTATAATACACTTTATTAATCAACATTTACAAATATTTAAAAACTCGTACAAATATGATCTTACCGGGGCTCGAACCTGCGACTTTCCGCACGTGAGGCAGACCCCGGAGGCAGACGCTCTACCCAAGTTGGCCATCACGCTGGCCGTGAAGGTGTTTATTTTCAGCTGATTATATTGTATTGAAGCCGAAGGTGCATTATTTTCATCCTTTTAAGATGTAAACTTGGACCTAGTTTCGTAATGTGCATACATTTTAAACAAAGGTTGTTCTTGACAGCCTGGAAGCTTGTCCGACATAGAAAATAGTATTTATGCAAGTTGCATTTTCAGTATTAAAAGTGTATTCACATACAGAAACAGATGAAAGGAATAGCTCATCACCAGGTTTCGGAAGAGAAAACATCCATAAATTTGAATATATTATGAAAGTGGTCTATTGGCAAAATGTTCACCTCAAAGGTGCCAACTTGCAAACATGATGGAGTGGGGCGAGCGCTAGCTCAGCCGTGAAAGGTGCAGATTTGCGCGAATACCGCGGGAGAAATTGCTCTGCACCTATTTCCGCAAAGTTGCACCTTGTACTCACCCCGGGTACGCACCTTTATTTTTTTTAGTGTGTGCAATTTTGGATAATGTTTTACCAAAAAATGAACCGTAATTCTAATTCCAGGGATGTTGCTCTTCTTGGATTGCAAAAAAAGCTTTCGACTCTTTAGAATGGGATTTTATACATCATGAAACATTTAAGTAAATTTGGGTTTGGACGAAAGTTTAAAAGTTGTATTCAGCCGGGTTTGTAGTTAATGGACACATCTCTGGATATAGCGGTATGTACATTACCTATGGGAAATCTCGCCCCCCTCCCTCGAGATTTTACATTTTGAGTAATTTCTTTACAAAAATGGGAGGGTTTCAGAGCGAGCAATTTTCAGGGCATAGATGGTGTATAGGCCTAATTGCAAAGAATTTCGTTTTTTTTTACCATTTACAAAACCATATAGCTTGGCTTTAACCCTTGTTGTGTAGATAGAATTTGTAATTTTTGTTCTGTGGTTTTGTCTTATTTAACATGTTTATAATGCAACATTAGACCTAATTCTTGTAACATTCGTCGCCCGCCTGATCATTGAACTTCACATTCGGTAAATATACGCGGAGTAACATTGGAATTCTTGTTTGCTTCCTCGCTTTTATTTATTTTTCTTATTGTTTTCTCATCCCTTCTTTTTGTTTCTTCCATTCCATTTCCTCTTCTTTTTCTCATATAATTTCCACTCTCCTTTTTTCAAGTACTCTGCATGCCGCCCGGTCGTTTCCTTATTGTTTCCGCTGATAAATCCGCTTTTCCTTCTCCCCCCCTTGATGCTTTCCATCCTTTCCGTCACTTTTTCCTTGTTTCCCTATATATAGATCTCTTATTCATTTTCCTGTTTTGGGGGTTTCTTCCGTGTCATTCTTTATTCATTTTTGCCCCGTTTGCCGCTCTTAGTTTCCCTTTCTTTCTTCTTGTTTTCCTTTTCTCTTTTCTTTTCCTATCTCTTCTTTCTTTCTATAGGCCTATACATTTCTTCATCTTCTTTTCTTTCTTCCCTTTTTCTTTCCCAGTCTTCTTTTGCTCTTTCTTCCTCTTCTTTTCTTCCTCGAAGTTCAATCTTTCCCTTTCCCTCCTCTCTCCCTTTTTCATTTTTCTCTTGTACCCCTCTTTTCTTTCCCCTTTTCTCTATCCCCTTTCTTCCTCTTCCTGTCCCATTTCCCCCTTTTCCTTTTCCTCTCTTTTCATTCCTCTTCTTTCAATTTTCAGTTTCTTTTCTTCTCTCATTTTCATTATTTTTTCTTTATAGGCCTATTTTTCTTTCTCTATTCATTTTCGTCTTCTTTCTTCCCTTCATCCGTGCCTCTTTTCCCTTTTTCTTTCGTTTTCTCTCCCTTTTCCTTTTCTTTCAATTCTATTTTTTTTTCTGTTTTCTTCTGTTTTCTCCTATTTTCTTTCTTTCTTCCCAGTTCCTTTTTCTTTTTCTTTTCCTTTCTATGCATGCATTTTTCCTGGTGGTTTGGTGGATTTTCCTGTTGAAATCCTTCGGGGGGAGTGGCCTGTCCCCTTCCCCTGGCCCCCTGGCCCCTGGTACCCCCCCCCTCCCCGTTAGGCCAGTCACCACAGTCACAACACAACATGCAGGAGCTCGTGACTCGGAGTTTTGTTTTGATTGATTGACCGCGATATCGGCGATCGAAACATCACGTGAAGGGTGTTTGCATAGCTCTAGCCTAGCCCTGCGCGCGCTGCATGCATGCATAAGCGCATGCATATGTGAAATCCGTGAATTTCTATTCGGCTGGAGCTGGAACAACACACAGGCCAGACGTCCTGACAGTCATGGATGAAATTAACGATACAACTCCTTTACAACCACGGGTATGACTTTCTATTTTCTTATGTGATCATTCATGAGTAGTTATTGTTTTCGTTAAGTTTAGCTGTGCATGATAACTTCCTTACATAGCAGCGACATATCTAACGAGTAACGGAGCGGTGCACCTCCGGTACGCCGGTCCGTCCCCATGATGAGCCGCTGACGCACCGCTCCCTCGAGGTAGAATGGCAATACAAGGCGAATAACGGTGCAGTGCCTTGAAGCTTCTCGTGCCTGACTAGTTTTTCAAGCATGCACCTACTTTCACCTGTACTAGTTGTCCTGTATCGAAACATTAGTTTGGGTGTAACCTGATCTTAAGAAGTATTAAATATGACATAATAATAAGAAATAAACATGATCTAGATCTACAATACATCATCATGTCATGCATTTATATTAAATACAAGCACCCGCTGCCAGCGGCAGCGGGATGCAACTGTACCCATTTGCTCTCGTAGGTTGTCACATCGATCCGATGTGAGTTTGATTGCGGGGCTTCTTCCCACAATCACGTTAGACCATGTGTTTACTGCCTGGTAATGTAATGTATATATGTTTTCCTACTCAATTAAGGAATTAAAATTTAAAAAAAATGGTATAACTCACCCAAATCCGGGATTTTGTTGTACTTTTGTAATCCACTGCCCGTGTATTAGCTATGGGAGTCGCTCGCAGTGCATTCTTGGTAATGTAATCGCACGCATGCGCAGAACGTGGATTTGCGAAGCTGCCATTTTGACATCCCGGCGAAATTTATATTCCAGTGCCCATAGAGGGGAAAAACCCCACATCAAGCAACTCGTATGACTATAAGAAGGCAGGTGACTGAAGAGGACCATACCCACAAGTGGCAATGTGAGTATGATCTTAAATTGTTCACGCTAGTCTTCAAAATCTGTCATGATAAAAGAGACATGACGGGAAACCCTACCGCAGTACGAAGGTATAGGCCAGACGCCGTGCTACGCACGGCGTCTGGACAGGCTAACATTTATATCATCTGATATGAGAAATAGAATGTCTGTTCTTTTCAAATGTTGTTTACTTACTAATTTTCATTCAAAAAGGGCCCAAGTCCGGAGACTTTAGACTGCGTTTGCTAATCCCCTGTAAAGCAGTGGATCATATTATAACAAGTGTTCGCTATGATCTTGTGTTAGATCTGGGTAAGGTGTGAATTATTTGTCTAGCTAGATTATTTCAAGCATGGTAATTGGTCAAAACGCGTCATGTGGCATTCAACTTTTTTCGTGCACTGCACGGGAGTGGAGATGTTGCGCAAAAAAATTGACATTGCACGCTCGTGATATTGCGTCGCGACGTTGTGCGAAAGCCGCCGAAAGGGAGCACAAAATTGTGTTCACGGTCGGATATTTGTGAGTAGATTTAGACGTATTAGTATGTAAAATCTCATGGACATAGTAAGAAAAACTGTACATCTAGTCTGCCGTTTGTTTTTAATTTAGTTCATCAAAACTCCGTGCCCACACATATATCTATAAAAACATCACCGCAACCTCTCGCACCTAGTTTTGCATCAATGTAAATGCAGTGCACCTCGGATGTCTTTAGCAGCGTGCGCACAGCGCACATCGACCAGTAGCGGCTCGTGCGCCGACGCCCGGCACCGATCTAATAGACACTCACGAAATGCACTGGCATAATTACACGAACAATGACGCATGGGGCCATGCGTTATTTGTTATTATATCCCAATAAGATATGTTTGCACCAATGTAGATTCTAGATTTGGCACTTCGTGACAGAGAGAGATACATATATTCTGCCAATCTTTGCACAAGGACTTCACATATGTGATAGTTCGAATACTATCACATATGTGATATACACCTTTCTGTTAGCGACTTCAGGGCAACGACTTTTACCTGCGATTTACAATCGAAAATGCGTTCATCGCGTCGCATTTTATCAACCACCAATCATGCCTACGCGCCGTGCGCTGAAAGGTCTACAAATTGCAAGCAGGGCATTACTGCAATGCATGCTGCGCGTATGCGTTAGCTAGTGAAGCGTCGCGTGTCGGTCGTTCACGTACTGTGCGATCGATCGATTGAGTCGCTAGCTCGCGATCACACGAGCTAGCTTGCTGCGCTGCAGATAAAATGTGTCAAGCAGGCTGCGGGTGTCGAGCTCGATCCCCGATCGAGAGCCCAAATTCACAGGTGGAATTTATAGATTTTGGTTACTAGACTTGAGATCTAGCCTGACAGTTTCTGTTTATCCGACTAGAACTTCGTGGACTTTGATCAGTCGGACCCTAATCTTGCTTTTGGTCCTTGGGGAAAAAGAGTGATTTATTATGGCTGTCTCGTCTCGGAGTCTCCTCGTCAGTTTAGTTGAGGCCTCCTCGATTTCAAATCCGGTTTAATGACCAACGAAACTTAAACGGTAAACCTGTACTTGTCTTTCGTTTAGGAAACCTGGCAATGTAAGTACAAAAGCAGTTCTAAATACCGTTCAAAATGATTCTGGACATATTATTACATACCAGCTCTTTCCAATTCTTGTTCATTTGATGAAAATAACGTACAGTCTGGACGAAAATACTGGCCAAAAACACGAGTGTCAGCGATTGTTTCGTCCACGGCGGTCTGACTTCACGTTGCACTAACTAGCGGTGCTGAAGGCACTAACAGTAACACTACGGTACGGTACTAACAGTTCGATCTAGCGTTACAGATTCAACTTCCATTTCGTCTGTCTGCCATGTGTGTGAGTACCATGACAATATTAAAATTATGTTCGTAGATGACTGTTTGTACTCTACCGTATTCTTTTTCGTTTGACGCGATCGCCGCGGTTGTTTGCAGCATTCGGCTATAACGTTAAATTGACTGTGCCAGCCTTCAGTATCACGCACGCGAAGCGTGCGTGCGGGTTGTTGGCTTGTCGCGGCGCGGTCTGGGGTTGCGCGGTACACGTAACGTTACAATCTAGCCTAACGTTACATTGCCGTTGGATCTAAATATTCAGCGCGATTTATTTTTGACGTAAGAATTTTCAGTGTGAACTGTGAATGATAATAAGGATCTATATAGTGACTCCAGTCTATTATTTCTTATAATAAAAATCTCAGGTTATTCGACCGATGTGGGATATAAAGCAAATAATCATCTCCTATTTCTCGGGAGATGGATACAATCTAACATCGCCTCGGTGATCCTTGAGGTGACTATCAGCCCTCGCCTTCGGCTCGGCCTGATAGTCACCTCGCGGATCACCTCGGCGATGTTAGATTGTACCATCACCCTCGTAGTCGATGATTATTTGCTTACTGCCTCCCTTCAACTATGCAATTAAATTGATTTCCTGCAAGAACATACA
>JZLH01S0599705.1:10294-21533 GCA_001188425.1 Eucidaris tribuloides
TAATTCATTTCTGAAGTCAGAAATGCAAATATGCCTTTGTTTTTTAGATATGTCATAATTTTTTTGTTTGGGTATGATTGCAGTGAAGCTACTGGGCATATGTAGTCTCCGTTCTAGACCATGCAACTTTTTTGACGTCCATAGTACACTCACTCTCCGCACTGTTTTACTCCCGGACAAAACTTACTTTACTTTTAATCAAACCAGATTGTATTATTCAGAGCAGTGACCAAAGATAGTAGTTTCCTTATCAATATAGAGACAGCTTAATGTGCGATTACATGTCTAGAAGCCAGACTAGGGCAATATGTTGCCTTCAGACCAGTTCCAAAGTAAATACACATTTTATGCATACCATTGCTGTCTGACAAAGTTGCTCTTAGCAACCTGACAGGTGGCTGGAGGCTTACCAGAACATAGCCACAACCAATGTATGCAATATTGCATTTTTGGCATTCCAAATGTATTCATAAGAAACAGGTGGGTAGTTCGAGTAATTGTACAGGGTGTGTTTTTGATATTTGGGTCAAAATCAGTAAAATTGAAACTGTTAAAAAAATTATTTTGAAAAAAGTATGAGAGCTACTGTATCAGAAATCTTATCACTTATGGGGAAGTATATTGAGCATAATTGATTAAATTTTCAGGTTCTGTGGCCATGATTGGTTTTCCTGAAATAATTTTTTAACAAATGGCCTGATTTTTTTCACACTTTGGGATTGGGGTAGCATTTTTTGCATTTTTCTCCCTTTTTTCAATTCACAAGTAAAATCAAATCCTAATAAGCTCGAACCAATTAAATTCTGCATAAAACGAGGGGAAATTCAGCATTCTAGCTCTTCCTATCAGATGATATAGCGGTTCAAAAGGCGCATCACTCTGAAATGGCTTTTTGGGGGTCATTTGTCACGGCTAAAGGGTAATTTCGTTGGGTTGCCACATGTAAAGTATGTAGTAAAATTACAGCAAAAACCAGTCTCATGGAAAAGAATATGCTAGGAACTAATAGAAACAACAAAAAAAGTGAGATAAATCCTATTTGTGAATACTACAACCATTTCAATGTTGCTGCGTGAAAAATTTTGTCACACAAAATGGCCATTTTTTGCCCAAAATGGCCAAAATCTGCTTTTCCTCAAAAAGTATGAAAGATACAAGGTTCTAGGTTTCAAAACTGAATACAATTATCTTTTACCATACAAATGACTAAAGTATCTTTTTACATTTGTAAATTCCCCCTTTAAATATTTTTTTCACACTTTTGTCAGTCAAATGGTGGTAAGATCTTGAACCTTGTCTTAAGGACCTTTCATGATAAGGCTTTTAAAGACGCTATATAACACTGTGGAATACCCGTTTAAAAATGGTCGAACTTTGCTATCTGACATATCTGACAGTGTTTGAATGGACAAATAAACACCCTAGAACACAAAAGTTCGGACAGTTATGCTGTCACTAGTACAATATGTGCAGATACAGATCGACACATTCTCAGCCGATAGGAAATTCTGCAACACAGCAGTTTATGGGGGAAAGCTGGAATGGTCTCTCAATGATTTTCACTTTTTTAAAGCATTTAATGATCGTTTTAAACTGCAATTTTTCCAGGGCTTCATTTTTTAGACTGTATCAGAGACACTGGTAGCATGGGTATCATGTAGCTCAATTTGTTTAACCGGAAACATTGTATACAATGCTTTAACCAAGAGTTTGGAGTTAATTGAGTTAGGCTAATGTATGGAGCAGTACAAGTCACGTTTCACAATGACAAGAATAAACAAAGCAAGACAAAGATTTTCGCTAAGTTTGCATTCACGATAAATTCATTGGATACTGTCTACGGTGGGAAGCTGAAAGGCATAATTTAACATTGATCGCAATTTAAAAAAAAAAACACGAACTACGTAATCCTGCATGTTGTACATGTAAGTGTCTCTTTCACTTTGGACCAAATGGGTTAGGGATCATTTCGTTTAGAGTGGAAATCCACTCTAATTTAAAGGCATCGTATA
The DNA here is from genome assembly GCA_001188425.1 of Eucidaris tribuloides. Taxonomy (NCBI): domain Eukaryota; kingdom Metazoa; phylum Echinodermata; class Echinoidea; order Cidaroida; family Cidaridae; genus Eucidaris; species Eucidaris tribuloides. The sequence goes on from JZLH01S0599705.1 coordinate 12,307, forward strand.
ACAATGTTTTCAGTTTTAAAATGTGAGCTACATGATTCCCCGTGCTACCAGTGTCTTTGATAAGGTCTAAAAATGAACCCCTGAAAAAAACTGTAGTTCAAAACGATCATTACATACTTTTAAAAAGTGAAAATCACTGATAGTCCAGTTGTGAAAAGCTCTTTTTTGGGGTGAACGTGGTTTTGGCGTCCCCACAAAGTTTTTTTGCGGAATTTGTATCTTTGAAGGGTGCAGATTAAGAATCTGGATGATGCCAGCTTGGCACCCTTGGGCATTTTGCATAATATGCAAATTAAGGCGGCCATTATTGAAATTTCATTATTTGACCATAACTGGCTTATTTGAAGAGATAAACATATGGTTTTTGTGTCTACCCCTAGGTTTTCAGGGTCTCTGAATTAGATTAGGCCAAAGCCAGAACGATTTGCTCATTTGCATATTCACAATATGCAAATTAGGGCGGCCATTACTGAAATTTCATTATTTGACCGTAACTTGCTTATTTGAAATGATAAACATTATGATTTTTGTGTCTACCCCTAGGTTTTCGGGGTCTCCGATTCAGATTAGGCCAAATCCAAAATGATTTGCTCATTTGCATATTCATTTCATGCAAATTAGGGTGGCCATTACTAAAATTCCATTTTTGGCCCGCAACACGCTTATTATAGGCCTAAAGGACAACGAAGCAAATGTAGTGTCCACTTCAACGTTTTAGGGCATCTGATTCTGATTAGACCAATCAAAAACCGGTTTGGTCATTTGTATATGCATAATTATGCTAATTAGGAATCAAATCGCCCAATAAATAACGGCATTATAAATGATATTCCATGCAAAACGAATAATGCAATTTGAACCTATCTCGTATGTTTATGAACTGAGGAAGGAATAATATAGTAATTAACACCTCATTTGGTACAACGGATCACGTAAAGATAATTATGCACATGTATTTATTATGCTAATGATTTTTTTCTTTGGCTGCAATTCACACCATACAGCTACTACTAACCAATCCTATCCTTCACCCCCCGACCCCCCCCCCCCGCCACGATTCACTCCGTCATCAAGTAAGTTTCTAATTAATAAGGAACCTCACTTTGTATGTCCTTGTTTTAGGCATTTTGGCAGTGTCATTCTGCATGACAGACACAAAAGAAAATACACGGCAAGTGTCCTGGATGACAGCCACCCCTCTGAGTACTACAAGGTTCACTGGTCGAATATCCACATTGAAGGAACCCTATAATACTTCAGGTGGTGCAAGATCCACATTTGAGATTATGTTGGTTGCAAAAATGCATTAACAAAATGAAGACATCTGTATCATCACAAATTACTGTGGGTTCTGGGCAATGTGCATTGTGCAGTACCTGGTGTATCATTGTAACATCAGCTTCCTCGTGGGCCGTGTCTGTTAGTTAGTTACTCTGATGTCTACAAAACAGTTCTATTGGAATGGGTTCACGGCAACCTTGTGTCGAACTGGTTCTCCACTGGTGAAACACTTCTCAACCAGATACCCACATATCATGTCTATCAGCTGTACCTTGTTTTCGTTGACAGTGAGCACAACATTTTGGGGTGGCAAGGGGTCGACAGGTTGCATGCTTCTATGCATCTCCTCTCGAGTGGTTGACAATTCGGTAGGTGTGATAGTGAGTGACGGGTGTGCACTCCTGTGGTCTGTGCATTGGCCAGAGAAAGGTGCAGCCAAGGATTATGTAGACAATTTCTCTGAATATGTCCATCAAAAGCGTGACACATGGAGCTAGGGCTGGCAAGCATGCAACCCATCGGCGTCATCTCAGATCGAGCCCCTTGCCACCCGAAAATGGTGTGCTCACTGTCAACAAAAACAAGGTACAGCTGATAGACATTATATGTGCATGGGTACCTGGTAGAGAAGTGATTTTTGCCAGTAGAGAACCAGTTCGACACATGCTTGTATTTCATCTTGTTGTGCCACATCTTTTGGTTACCCATGGCTGTAACACGGTTGCCAAGCTTCATGGAATTAGAAAAGGCACAGGCATGAACAAGCTGAAAGAAAGGCTCACATTTCAACATTTTGGGGGATTTTGGATGATGTTCTTGCCGAATCCACAAAGTTCATCGGCGCTTGCTATGGCAGCAATGAAAGAAATGACTTATCTCAAATTCTAGTTAATCTCTGGTCATGAGAAATGTTGAAGAAAATCACTGCTACCCCACCTTTGAAATCGATACCACCAACGAGTGATGCATTCAGGGAAAATGTATTACAAGCACATGATCAATTGCGCTTTGAAAGTTTGTCCCTGAGTCGGATCTCCCTTTCTTTGACGCTATCGACTATTGATGGTCTCACCACGATTCCACTATAAAACTCTGACTCCAAAACACTCCCGCCAGATGTGATCTTGCGCCACTAAGGTTGTTACTGTTAGAGTTGTTTCGATGTTTTGTTTCAACCAATGAACCTTGTTGTCTGGGGGGGGGGGGGTTGTTCATCAGGACACTTGCTGTGTACTTTTTGTGCCTGTTTATGCAGAACCACACTGCACAAATCCCTACAAAAGACGTAGAAAGGGGGCAAATGACAAAAATGAAGAGGTTTCTTAATATGAAATAAAAACTTACTTGATGATGGAGTGAATACTCGGGGGGGGGGGGAGCTGTTGTTGAAAGTAGACAGGTTAGTAGTACCTGTGTGGTGAGAATTGCAGCAAAAATATTCATTGGCATATTTAATACATGTGCATACATGATCTTTAAGTGACATGTTGTGCCAAATGAGGTATTACCGGTACATGATGACTTATCCCTAAACAAACTTACAACATGGGTTCATAGTTCATCATTCGTTTTGCATGGAATATCATTCATAATAGGCTACCGTTATACACAGTTATTGGATGATATGATTCCTAATTAGAATAAGTATGCATATACAAATGACCAAACCGGCTTTTGATTGGTCTAATCAGAATCAGATGCCCTAAAATGTTGAAGTGGACACTACATTTGCTTTGTTGTCCATAAGGCGTATAATAAGCGTGTTGTGTGCCAAAAATGGAATTTTGGTAATGGCTGCCCTAATTTGCATATTATGAATATTCAAATAAGTAAATCGTTCTGGCTTTGGCCTAATCTGAATCAGACACCCTAAAAACCTAGGGGTAGACACAAAAATCATAAGTTTATCATTTCAAATAAGCAAGTTACGGTCAAATAATGTAATTTCAGTAATGGCCGCCCTAATTTGCATATTATGAATATTCAAATAAGTAAATCGTTCTGGCTTTGGACTAATCTGAATAAGACACCCTGAAAACCTAGGGGTAGACACAAAAATCATAAGTTTATCATTTCAAATAAGCACTTTACGGTCAAATAATGAAATTTGAGTAATTTCCGCCCTAATTTGCATATTGTGAATATGCAAATGAGCAAATCGTTCTGGCTTTGGCCTAATCTAATTCAGAGACCCTGAAAACCTAGGGTTAGACACAAAAATCATATCAAAAAATATGTTTATCTCTTCAAATAAGCCAGTTATGGTCAAATAATGAAATTTCAGTAATGGCCGCCTTAATTTGCATATTACGCAAAATGCCCAAGGGTGCCAAGCTGGCATCATCCGGATTCTTAATCAGCACCCCTCAAAGATATAAAATTCGCAAAAAAAACTTTGTGGGGACGCTAAAACCACGTTGGGTGCTAAACTGCTGGACTATGAGCAACCATTCCAGTTTTCCCCCATAGACTGCTGTGTTGCAGAATTTTTCTCAGCTGAGAATAATTCATGTGCTACTTTTTATTTGTACATATTTTACAAGTGACAGCACAACTGTCTGCCATTTGTGTTCTGGGGTGTTTATTTGTCTATCCAAACACTGTGAGATAATTATGTCAGATGGCACAGTTTGACAATTTTTTAAATGGGGCTTCCGCAATGTCATATAGTGTCTTTAAGAGTGGACTAGTACATGGCTAAATATATACAGATTCACTCTCTGGATAATGATTTCTACTAATTTCAGAGGTGTTTTATCACTCTTACGGGACTCAAAATATTCAGCGTGTAAATAGAGTAGAAATTGGCCACCCCCTACATTAGGAGAGTAGCGAGTAATATGGAAATATGAATGTAGTTGGCACCACCTCGCAACTCTACGTCCTCATTGTAGTTACTAGACTCTGCCTTGTCATCGCTAATGGTGTGGGACGACAGGGATGTATCCATTTTTTTTTCTGGGTGGGTCGTAATTTTAATTTTCTGGACCTTTTAACAATGAAATAACAGATGTAGCTGATTTATTTTTATGTCATCATCATAAAGTCCTCAAAATTACTGTCTGTGGGAAAAAGTGGACCTTTTAATTTAAGGATGGTAGCGGAGGCGGCGCCAAGGGGGGGGGGCAGAGCGGGCGGCTACCCCCTAAAAATTTTCAAAAATCAAAAAGCATATTGGTTTTCTCCCTCCCTATGGTTTTAACCTGGCACCGCCCCTGGGCGGTAGTACGACACTCCCCCACCCCCCCCCCATATTATGATTCACCATTTTAATCCTATGTATTAACGTGTATTTTTGTACACATGTACGGTACACGTTCAAGACGAGAATACATTCCAATACACAATCAAATTCCCATTGTTAATTATTTTCTGCTCTTCCGTAATCACAGGATGAAATCTCCATTTAAACTACACACACATTCTTATAGCCCTATACATGTAGACAACCACGCATAAAAATAGTTCAACTCCAGCACCCAATTTTTACAAGTTTACATCAAGATTCGAAGTTTACTGGATCCCCTAAAATCGGTACTCAAGACGAGAATATATTCCAATACACGATCAAATTCCCATTGTTAATTATTTTCTGCTCTTCCGTAATCACAGGATGAAATCTCCATTTAAACTACACACACATTCTTATAGCCCTATACATGTAGACAACCACGCATAAAAATAGTTTAACTCCAGCACCCAATTTTTACAAGTTTACATCAAGATTCGAAGTTTACTGGATCCCCTAAAATCGGTACTCACTTTCTAAATAAATCAGTTTCACGACCGTTTGCCTATTTCCACGTCACGAAAGTGGTCATTATTATTTAGGTCAAGTGGCGTGTACACGGTCAGGAACAACGTTTTTTGTCTAGTTAAAATACGCGTCTTGTTCGTGTAAACGTCAAAATATGTATTCTTCAAGTCTAAACCTCTAAACATTGGTTATAAAACAGTTCACACTCTACTGCAATTATGACACATCAAATCCAGAATCGATACCGTGCTGTCAATCTACAACATGTCATTTCCTACCATCTTGAATATCTACCCGTTTACTACACATTCCATGATTCAATTCAATTCAATTCAATTTAATAAAGGTTTTATTTAAAATCAAATATGACAGCCAAGAGTTGAATTGTGCATAATTATTGTGCAAGTAAGAATTTACCAATACATCGAGATTAAAAAAAAAAAAACTACAACTACGAGAGTATTACAATAGCTTGAATGCGATTATTTTTAAAATATATAATTCAAATTCAAATTCTATATGAATACTCATAAATTAATGATATGGCAAGAGTAAAATTCAATTAATTTTGAATTTCAAATAATTTCTCTCCGTCAAAGTTTCGAAAGGATATTTATTCAGAGGTGAAATAATTATCAAGTAAAATGATATAGTATAAGACTGGGAGACATGTATACAACTCTCTCATGCACAAACAAGGTAAAAATAAGCAATGCAGATATACACACAAACAAAACTTAATACGTACACTAAAAGATTAAACCATCCACCCCAACACTCACCCAAACACACAGACAGCACATACACAGAAAAACACAAAGACACACATGCTGAGACACGCACACAAACACGCACACACACAAACAACACACACAGAAGCATACGAACACACACATACAGAAACACACACACAAACACACACACAAAATACACACACAAACCCATCACACATACGCACACAATAAAACCACAAGAATTCCAAACTATCACATACGGACAAGCAACAATAAATTATACATATAACTCTGCTCTGTTGTATATAAATGCCCCAGTGTGATGATTTTAGATTATGAATAAAATTCAGAATGTGTTGATCAAAAGATAAAATAAAGGAGATTGGGAGGGAAAGAAAATATTTAAATTTACGGTTTTATGATACATAAGAGAATCACGGGTATTACTCGATGGAAATGACATTGTAAATAATCATATTTGAAATTATGAATTGATGTGATTCAATTAAATTAAACTGAAAAGAATAAAGTAAATGTGTATACACAGTAAATAAATGGAAATGACATTGTAAATAATCATATTTGAAAGTATGAATTAAATTGATTCAATTCAATTAAACTGAAAAGTCTAGAGTACATGTGTATACCAATGAATAAACGGAAAAGAAATTGTGCATAATCATATTTGAAAGTATGAATCAAATTGATTTAATTCAATTAAACTGAAAAGTCTAGAGTACATGTGTATACACAATGAATAAACGGAAATGACATTGTGCCCATAATCATATTTGAAGGTATGAATTAAATTGCTTTGACTGAATTATGATGCGTTATAATTCTTCTAAGTATACTTCAAATACAAATCTTAAAATCAATAGAATATTTCATTAGCGATTTCATATTTTTCTACTTTTCCTTTCGTCTGGAATTTATTTGTAAAATGTATTCAGCTCTTTATTCCAGGATCATTTACGAAAAGTTATTCGTTAATTAGACTTAGCATTAAGACTAGGATAAATCTGACGTGTAACGATGATAATAATAATTAGTAGATAATAATAATAAGAATTTCCAATATTTCACATTTGTTTTATGGATAACGATGTGTAGGAAATCGTGTGACATTTGTTGAGATTTTAATCATTTTCACGCATTTGCTAAACATAAAGCTCACATTTTGAATACCACGTTAACGTAATAGATTAACCTCCGGCCAATGGAGCCCTTTCATGATAAAGGTTGAGAGGTTCAGAGTGTACCTAATCGCCATTTTACCAAAGCAATGTAAACAAGGAGTTTAAGAGTAGCAAGAAAAGAGAGTTAAAGATACTTGACATAATTTTTGCTTGATTTTGCTCATTGTTGTTCAATGTCCGCGTAACGAACCAACCTTTATTGTCATAACTCTTTACTCTGGCAATGCCAGTGACGTACCCAGTGTTTTGGCTGGGGGGGGGGTAGTCAAAGGGGTATAAACCGAAAAAAATGTGATCACACAAGTGGTCGTGAAGAGAAACACGCACACTTACAAAGAAACAAAGAAAGAAACAAACGACACACACACACACACACACACACACACACACACACACACACACACACACACACACACACACACACACACACACACACACACACACACACACACACACACACACACACACACACACACACACACACACACACACACACACACACACACACACACACACACACACAACCACACACAACCACACACACACACACACACACACACACACACACACACACACACACACAACCACACACAACCACACACAACCCACCACCACCACCACCTCCAAAGCAAAACACAGTCATCTGTCGTGGTGTCTTACATGTAGGGTCAGCTTTTAATAGCATTAACCCGGCTCGTCCATAACTGCTAGATGGAGACAGGTCTTTAACAAAAACCTCATCTGATCACCCTAGTTTCACAAATTTTAGTTTTCGTTCATAAGAAATTTTGTTTGTATGTTACACGTTCAGTTTTGTCTGGTCATGCGTCCAGATATACCGACATATTTCCAAATATTTACCGACAAACCTCCCAAACACAATCATTCTTGGAGACAGTTGGTCTTCTCTGCCCCTCCCCTTTCTGGCTACCCTAGCAATGACGTAAATACATCGAAATACAGGCTTCGTAAGTTGACCCGACAAGTGGTGTGTGTATAGAGTGGAGCACAAATTTTTCCCTTTCGTTTTCTCTTCAGCATATCTAATATACTGTAATAAACGCAACAATTATTATGCAGTGTGTCTCCATGTAAAAGTACAATCGATAAATCATTTTTTTTTAATATATGAAATTCATTTTCACCCTATGGTTGTGTTTGATATTTTCTTAAAGTCTTGTATTATGCCCATTGATAAAATTTATTTCATCTCATTCCGTGGTGTCAATATAACAATATCATTCCAAATCTACAAATTAAGCCATTTTTTGCCAGTATACTCGCAAGAAACAATAAAAGAAAATGTGAGGTTATCAATTTTCCATGGAAGAATGTCGTTGATCTTGATTTGCATAAATATGACGTATATAATTTTACTACAGACTCGGCGAGGAATCACTCCCGTTTATCACAAGACATTATCGAAACAGAACAACCTGAATGCAAGCCGCCTGAGCGAATTCCACAACCAATCCTCGGAAAGGTAAGGGACCGTGGAAGCGAATCTGGACTGGAACAGGGGACCTGTGGCCAAGGGCTGGGGATCTTTGGTAGGACAGGGTAACACAGGCCAAAGCCAGGGTAAATGTGACCAATGGCATGGTAAATGAGGCCAAAGGCATGATACCTTTGACCAGTGAAGGGTTAATGTGGCTACAGGCACCATAGGCCTACTTGTGGACATGGGCAAGGGACCTGTGACCAAGGGGAGGGTAAATGTGTCCAAGAGCTGGGAAAACATGGTCGAAGAAAGGGTACCAAAGGCCAAGGCCAGTGTATATGGTCAAAGATTGGGTCAATGTGACCAAAGACAGGGTACCAGTAACCAAGTACAGGTTATCTGTAGCTAAGGCGAAGGTAAATGTAGACCTGTGACGAAAGGTATGGTAAATGTGGCCAATGGCAGCATACCTGTGGACAAGGGCAGGGGGCCTATGACCAAGGATAGGGTAAATGTATTCAAGGGCAGTGTTCTATTGTGGCCAAGGAACCTGCGGCCAAAGAAAGGGCACCAAATGCCATAACCAGTGTAAATGTGACTAAATAAAGGGTATGCCTGCAGCCAAGGTCAGAGTACCGATTGTCATTGACTCTCCACTACTGGTACGTAATAAATTGAATATGAGTAGTGCAAACCTAAGAAATTTATCTATTTCTTTAATTCGGAATATTAGAAAAATTAATGTTGATGAATAGACGTGAACCTTTCTATCTCCCCTTTCTTTATCAGTTTCCTTTCTCTCGTTTTTTTTTTAA
>JZLH01S0599710.1:6232-18519 GCA_001188425.1 Eucidaris tribuloides
AAGCCTTTTTTAACCTTTGGATGGCTATAATATAAAATATAGTCGAAAATCTCGGGGTCCCCCCCGAGTTTTTTCATTAACTAATTAAAAAAACCTAAGACATCAGAATCTATTATTGCAGGGTTATGACTTTGGGTCATAAACTTTCAATAAAACAAAAAAAATCCCAAAACTAAACTTCGGCTTAAGTTTGACTGATTTAACAACAATGTTTTATATGATTGAATCACGCACCAATAATTGTCTGTCTAGATTGAGGTTATGAGTGTTGGCCTCAATAATTCTGATCCTAACTAGCAGTAACTTAGCGAATCAGAATCATTTTGCTAATTTTCAGGTAGGTATGGTTGCATAATAAATATGATACATGAAGTGCACTTGCAACTCGCATGTATTGTAAAATGATTACAAGTTAATCCGTTCACCTACACGGTTTTAGTCAATCTATTATACACCTATCAATTGTAAGACGCACCCCTTAGACCCCCGGGAATGGTGTGCTCACTTGTCCACGTGGTAAAGGATTTTCATATACCATGAGCCAACTTGTGTGTCTCGACTATGACGGACCCATTTTCTTACAATGACTGTGCCTAGGGCCTATTTAACGTATACAAATGACACACCCCATTCACATGCTGTACGAACCAAATATGCTTTCCACGACGGTTACCTGCGTCAATTATTTGTTTGGTAAATGACCCAGCCAATGACGACACATTCCGGGGGTTGAGGGTGCGTCCTTACAATTGAATAGGTGTACGTATTAATGCTATGTATTTACTTGATAAAAAGTTTGAATTTACAATGATTAAATAGTCTCGCGTACCCCAATTGGCCTAAATGAGTTTTTCTTCGAATATTGATAATACAGCGAACATTTAGATTACATATCGAAAACAGTCTCCTACTTCCTGTATTTAGAACTGTTCTATAAATGAAGGTTGCACTAATGCATAGACTCTAAAATAGAACTTTTATCGAGGCAAGTCCTCAAAATTTTCCAAATTTGAGAACGCAGAGATTTAAACAGCCCATCAACGAATTATTCATTTCATGATTGTTGTGTCTGTATGCATGTATGTGGTTACTGTAAATATCTTACATCTATGTTATTTTATCATTTGTCTTTTGTCAGTTTGTCATGTTTGGCGTTATTTGTCGATATTTTATTTCAATGCCAAGTAATTGTTTTATTCTGTACTTGAACGACCTAACAAAATATAATTATAGGGGAGAGCGGGGCTAGTTGCGCACGATTTTTTGGATTTTGCCTCTACAAGAGTTAAATAAATGATAATTAAATTATATCTATACTAGTATGAAGGTTTATCTGGGCTATAAATGAGGGTACAATTCAGCTTCTAAACCTTTTTTAGTTTCTTATATATTTTAAGTATAAATTGAACGTCATGTTCAAGTGCGCCAACTAACCCCACCCCCGGGTAGTTGCACATGGGGTGGGTAAGTTGGCACGATAGCTTTTATGTACCTTACTGTACATGTTACCCACAAAGATCACATTAATATTCAATCAACAGTGAAACAGATGAATACCCATTAATTTATTTCTTAATTCACATACTTACACACACTAAACACTTACTACATACTGTACAGTCCGCACACACAACACACACACACACACACACAACACACACACACACACACTCAACCACACACACACACAGTTACATTCATGCGTAGGCCAACATAATGTACAGCATGCACAACAGCACACTGAACTGACACAGATTTTAAAAATAAAATACATATTCTTTACAGTCTGTAGATTTTCACAAACTTTTAAAGGTTAGTGACATCATATGGGAACACTTAGAAAATGCCTCAAGAACCAATAATGAGTTGAAATAATATACCAGTATTCACTAGCAATGTGATCTCCCCCTGGAGGATTTTGTTTTGTAATTTGTTTACTTAAGGAGAATCAAGCATAAACATGAGAGTATCTTTATTCTTTGCCGGGTAGGATAAAAATAAACGCCCATAGAGACCACCACAGCAGGTTCCATGCTACTAATGATATTGACATATTGTTTGTTTTTAGAATGACGTGAACATTTGACTACAAATTTTCACAGGAGAAGCCTTGCCCATAGTTTACTTGATTCTGAGTAGTATCAGCCCAAGTTGAGGACGACTTCCCAATCATGTCATTTTACGCTTAAGTAGGGATATTGACAAAAAAACATGAAAATCATAAGATATTCAAATAAAATTAGTGTCATTTGAAAGTCTTAAAAAGACCTTTCAAATGATACCAAGAACTCTAATTTCATACAGGATTATAAGTTCATTTCAGTTTTAAGTCACGTTTTTTCATCCACATTGTGGTTAATTGCCTTAATGTAAAGTCAATGGAATACATTATTGATTTTGTTGACCGAAGTGGACCATTGTGAACCCAAGTCTTCAACAGGCTCAAACTTCTTTGTTTCTGAGCCTTTTTGAAGTGATTCAAATATCAATGGAAAAATGAAAGCCCATTTAATCATTTTTATCATATATTTTTGTTCTCAATATGTGTACAGTAATTTCCTAATTATTTCTAATTAATTATGCAAATCATGCATATACCATTCCAATTACTTGCCTCTTTTTTTTTAAATGATGATGATCACGACAGATAATTATATAATTAAGCGTTGTTACTAGACAGTTGGCATCAAAATAGCATGTGGTGTTTTAATTTGTTCAATGTATTATTGTTTTTATAATAATTTCTAATGTATTTCTCTGTTTTTGGACATAAATTCAAGCATTTCTTTCAACCTTTAGTATTGTGCATGTTATTGTGTTTTTTTCACATAAATTCATGGAAATGATGTTCCCTTTGTATGGTATAAAAAATACAATATGTATTTTGAATGTTTCAACAATTCTTTTGTATTGTAATAACTTGTATTATGTATTAGTTGAAAATAAAGGTAGAAAAAGAAAAGTGTACTCTATTCTACTTCTTTCAAAAAAAAAAAAAAGACAAAGAAATAAAACTGAAATAGAAAAAAACAGACATCAAAGTTCCAAACACTCATAACAAAATAAAACAAAGTGACACATACAAGTCACCCCAGTAATAACACAGCCCGCCTAAAAATGTCACAAGAAATAAGTACACAATATAATTTTTCAAAAATTATAAATAATTAAAAAAAAGATTTTGAAAATTATTCATTCTTTTCTCTGGCTATCCAAGTTTTGATGTCTATTTTTCTACAAGAGTGAAAAAAATCCAACATGAATTTTGCCCTTAAATTAAAAAAAAAAGTCAACATCAACAATACACAGTCCCCTTTCAAAAGCAAATCCAAAGTCCAAAATCCAAATGCTGAAACATGATTGAACAATTAGCACCTTGGGCCATGACCCTGGGAGGAAAAGTAATTGCTGTGACAAAATAAGTTTTTACCTTGAAAATTGGAAACTAAGTTAAGAATAATAATAATAATATGACAGACATCTTCATAAAAATGACATTTACAAGTATCAAACAATTCAAGATCCTATTCAAGCTAGCATGATCGACCCATTAATTATCGACAGTTCTTCATTTTGGATGCTAAAATGATCAAAATATTATCACTGTAAGCAGAATATATTTTTCAAACAAAGGTTAGTTACTAGTTTCTTTGATTATCGATCTACACAAAATCAAAATTTCAGCCGATTCTATCAACATGCAAACCCGCAAATAAGAGCCGCAAGCTACCCATGTGCCAACTAACCCCGAGGGCATTTTTGGGACTTTGAAGACCCTGTGGCCAAACTAAGCAAACAAGACCAAATATGACTAGCCTTATTTTATAGATAAATACAGCCTAATTATAAATAGCAATACTTGAATTCTTATCGTTAGCCATTAGTAAAAATAATCAAAATTTTTCGAGAATCAGAAAAATTACTCAGAAGGCGAAAAATCAAACTTATCCCTCTAGCACAAACCATATAAAATCTAATTGCCTCAAAGTTTTATGGTGGAGAGGTGTTGCCAATGCCTACCACCTGAGTGTATTATTGAAGTAAAAATATTTAAGCTGTAAGAGAAAATTACAATGTTCCCACAAACCCCACGCGCCAACTAGCCCCACTCTCCCCTATCATTTTCCCCAGGCATCAAGCAAGAGAAGCAGAACCCAAGGATTATGACATCAATGAGTTTGAGAAACCACTGGACAGAAACCTGCATCTGACAACATACCACAGAATTGGGGATGTCACAGATGGGGTGAGTTTAACATTCTTAATTGTGTTTAAAGGGCTCCATCTTGTGGCCATGTTATATTGCTTGATGTAATCTCTGACCTCGATAAAATTATTAATATTATTATTATGATTATTATTATTATTATTATTATTATTATTATTATTATTATTATTATTATTACTACTACTACTATTACCATTGTTATTGTTATCATCATCATCACCACCATTATCATGATCATCATCATCATACTCATCATCATCACCATTATCATCATCAACATTGTCATAATCATCATAATCATCATCATCATACACTGTTCACAATATCCAATAGTAATTTCGCGTTTCTTGGGCAAATTTAACCCATACAAATCTCAACTTTGAAGTTGTATTCAAATAAGTTTAGAAATGATATAAGAATTTAAAACTTGATACATTACATGCATGAATATTTATATTTTTTATTGGGAGTAGGGATTATGTTTTAAATGACTAATGTACATGTAGATGGTAAAAAACAAACAAAGAGGTTAAGAGTAAAGAACAGAAGCAAAGTCACAAGTGATACCATAGAGTTTGTTTTGCTGTTCCTGGCCAGACATTTCAATCATGTATTAAATGGGTTGCATAAGAAGATTTCCAAGTAGGAGTGACTATTTCAATTCTTTTCCATCTAATACAACCTAAATTTTCTAAACTTTCTTGTTTAAATGACTTTCATAAATTTTCTGTGTGTGTGCACATGCAAAAATATGTTTGTGGATTCTTCTCATTTGCAGTCATTCCCACAAACCACAACACAAGAGTCCATGGAGCAGGTCAATCTCAAAAAAGACTTTGAAGAACAAGAACCCAGAAAATCTATGGTCAATGTAGCAACTATTGCAAGTGCACATTTAGACAGGTAAGTCTATACTATTTTTCTCTGTATATTATGGCTTGATTTGGTCAGTAGTTGAGATTTTAGTTAGCGCTGTAAACTGTCAGATGAACTACACATATCAAACCTTGGGTTGAACTTACATTTATTCACGCCATGCTTTCCTTGCATAAAGTGGTCGGCCTGTGTTTAGAATTCAGAATACATCATGTAGTTAACTGTATAAATGGTTGGTCAATTTCTGATAATTCTTGAATAATTTCTGTTTCTGAATGCTCTCCAAAAAATGGGATATGGAGCTACAATGTATAGGCCTATTAGAGTTTACTCTTGCCTTGAATAATTAGGAGCATTAAGCCTACGTGTACATGTACATGTACATGTACATGCACATGTACATGTAAATGTACATGTATGCTTGTAAACCAAAAATTATGTGGAGTCTTTCATTTTATTTCATAATCCTTTGATAATTATGTTTTTGTCATATTCAATCCTTGAATATACTGAAAGAGATATTTCGGGAACAATTTCAGTTTACATAAAATCTCATCCATTCCTATGACACTCAGAAATTCATCATTTATTGTACTTTTTTCTAGAACCCTTGAACCCATTTGAGACTATCAAAAGCCAGACAATATGTAATGTTCACTCTCACAAAAGAGATAACAAACACTGGAAAGTAATTATTTGTATAGTGTACCTGCCACTAACGTGTTGAGCAAATAATTACCATAAAACCTTGAAAGAGAATGTTTTACACTACAGTGTACTTGTAAGGTGCAGATTTTTTTTTTAATATTAATTTCTGTGGTTTCATTCTCTATATGGGAATTACTTTATAGTCATTTACTTATCTTTCAGGGCATTTGTATCCTGACTTTCATGTGTAAATGTTGGTGTACTTTTACTATGAATGTTATATTTTAAATATTGTTATCCCCTTTGCAGAGACACGGGCAAACCAAAGACAGGCTTCGGAGCTGTTCTGCCAACTCACAACCCTCAACATGACAAGCGCCACCTAGAGACGACCAATCGTGCAGACTACAAGCCTCCCTACCCATACATCCCTGTTCCTGTAAGCATACATGTATTTCTTAACCGTTTAGGTCAAATAAAGGTGAAAAATAGTTGATCATCTGGATTTTGAGAAACAAGGAGGCAGTGGCCGCATATTATTTGATATTTTTTTTTCAAAGTGGCTTGTGTATACAAAAGCATTCGGGCAAGTTCCAGCACAGTTTTCATTTGTCTAGTAATACTTGTCCATGCTCTCTTAAGGCTCAAAACAACCTCAAACACAAAAGCACACAGATATACAAGATGTAATTTTTTTTGACACTTTTAGATGATAATTTTCACAAGTAAATGAAATATCAAATGCCAAAAACAGGGAGATGGGTGAAAAAAGGAAGCAGGCTGGATGATATCCTAGTATTTTTTTTTTACATGTACCTAGCAAGAAGTTATTCTGTTTCCATATAACCACACATTTATCAAGCAGGAGAGGTTCACTTTGCAAGAGGTTCACTTTATCATGTATGATGTGGATCATAATAAATTACTCCTTGTACCTGTACATCTTGCCATACTTGAATGGCAGCATTTTTCTTGCCTCCCCCCACCCATTCTGCCCCCCTCCCCCCAATAAAAAATAAAAATATAAAGGAACATGGTATATTTCTCTTTGTAGGTGTCCACAGAATGCAAACTATGATTTGCTAATGTTCAGTTGCATTTTGGAAATAGTGAACCCATCTTAGAACATGGGTTATTTACATTGCAGTGAATAGTGCAATATGGCTACTAATGATACATTTGAATCATTGAGTGGGGAACCTGATTTGCTTGCTTTTATCAGAGGTTCTGTTTAAACATGCTTTTTCTCTTTTCTGCTCTTTGTCTTTCCAGGAACAGCCTCCAGATTTCCCAGACAACTCCAACGCCTACCGTAAATGCCACAGTCAGTTCACAGACACCGCAGATTACAGACGATTTGGGAGGAATACTTTCCAGGATGAAAGCGGAATCTATGCCAACACGCAGCTGAAGAGGAATATATACCAACAGACCAACACCATCCCCAAGGTCTTGGAATGATGACCTTTGAACTCTGATGAACTTTGAACTTTGAACTTTGCTAGCTGATATTTTTGAGTATTTGTTCATGGGGGTTTCCAGTTGGGCAGAACACATACTGAAACAGACACTTTCTACAAACATGACGTGGAAAAGTGTTTCTCGAACTGATTGTGCTGATGATGTAAAAGGGGGAACTTTTAGGAAATTTGAATGATGAACTTAATCAGTTGATATATATGAGTATTTTCTCATGGGGGTTTCCATTTAGCGAGAACACACACTCAAACCCGCACTGGCTGTATGAAATGAAAAAGTCTGTCTCAAACTGATTGTGCTGATGATGTAAAAAGGGGAAAAACAAGGAAGGGTAAGGGTATATTTAAAAAAAGAAATATCACATAAGGTTTGATTGGCATTGAATATGAGGTTTCTTCCTCAGAAAACCTTGCTTAGTGTGCTCTGGATATCTCGCCCTCTACATGTGTATGAAATTGCCAATAATTGATGGTAGGGCCTACTTGAGAGCACTTTGACATGCTCACGATTTTTTATGGAGGTTTTATGCATATTGGAGATTTCTTCAATTTGCATCGAAGAATCTTTTTTTTCAATGTGTCTATAAAGTATACCAGAGAACTACTTCCCATAATAACAAGCTTGATAGTGACTTTATTCCAAGTAAATTTATGTGATGTACAATTGTACATGCATAACTTGCATACACCTGGAAGCTGAATTGGGTGTATGATTTGTAGACATGCAAGCCTCTTTTGTGCATTATATAATCACAACAACAATAACAAACATAAGATAACACCATGGATAATTGCAAAACAGATATGTACCATTTTGTGAACTACGGGACATAAAGTAACAATTCTATCTAATGTGAACAGTGGAAGAAATACTTGTTGAAGAATCATGTTACTAGGATTAGAAATTGTTGAGTTTGTGTATCAGAAGGAAACAACTAAAAATAAACATTGAGGGTTTTTTATTCTACAGTGTTCTGTACACATGAAATTTTAAAGTAATTTTTTTTATCAATTGCTACTTGATGGAATATTGTCATAGTAAATTATCTTTCTTACAAAATTATGCAAGCCAATTATTTTATTGAAATAAATCAATGATAATGTGATAAGGATAATATGTGAGTAAATTAACTGAAACATAAATTATGCAATATTGTCTTTGTAGATATTTATTTAAACAAAATGTCATTCTCTTTTACTATTGAAATCATGCCTTGTATTCCAGAATTTATGCAATGTATCTCAGAGCTGGTTTATTCATTTCACTTAATACTCCAGTATAATGCTGAAATGAATCATGCTCTCAGACTCTCAGTATTAGATTAAATAAAATGTCTCTGAGATAATTTTTTTTTTTGTACGTGTATTTCATTCAATTGGATATTATGATTGCATTATAAGTATAAGTAGGATGAGCCGGTTTCTTTTACTGTGAGCTGCATTGCCAATTGATCATGTGCATTTCCCATGCCCTTACCCATACAGTTAACTCCTGTTATTACATACTCCTTGGGATCGGGAACATTTTGTTACGTCAAATTTTGTTGTAACGGCTTTGTAAAAATTCTCAATTTTAGGACTAGAAGAAATTCTTTGTTATGACAAGATTTGGTTACATCAGTGTTCTTTATAACGAGAGTCTACTGCATAGTCTTTAAGATGATCCAACATTTTGCTGTGGCGACGGTTGGTCCGGTT
Source organism: Eucidaris tribuloides (assembly GCA_001188425.1). Lineage (NCBI taxonomy): Eukaryota > Metazoa > Echinodermata > Echinoidea > Cidaroida > Cidaridae > Eucidaris > Eucidaris tribuloides. The sequence continues at coordinate 15,161 of JZLH01S0599710.1, forward strand.
ACAGTATCACGGAAGACAAAATGTTATAGGGTTGGGGTTGCCATTGCGTTTCCAGTCCACAATAGGGGGAGGGGGAGGGTTGGGATTGCATTGAAGTTGGTATGCAATTTTTGCTGAAGCAAATGTCATGGGGATGGAACCAATCTTTAAAATGCCTCTACATTATTTCATTATTATTTTCATTATTTAGTTCCTTGTTACAATTCACCTCTGTTTGTTTTATTGTTTATTATGTAACAAAATGCATATGAATTAGTCACATTATATATTTGTGAACAGAATTAATATTTCGTGTATGTAATTTTGAATATCATGAGAAGAAAATGAAATGAAATAAAAAATACGATTTGAATAAAAATATGATTACAACAATATGAATGTTATCGTCATTGCACTTTATTTATACCATTAATAAATACAACATATTCACAGCTATATACGGCGTCTATTTGAAAAACACGTGGTGTAAAAAAAAAGAAAAACACTTTGACACTTAATTCATTACTGCTTCACTAACATTCCACATATTTTGTTACCTATCGTTTTCCCTCTGTAGAATCCATGTACATTTCATAATTTCAGTTCATAATATCCTTCAAACTTTCTTTACACTGCCAGTCGTACAAAATATGGCGAAATATTATTTTTGATTCAAAAGGATTTCATATTGCGTAAGTAGTTTAATTTGACTGGGATCACCATTAAGCGCAACCACCACATTTCATATGCAGTATTTTCCTATCATGAGGTGCTGCAATATTTCAGTAAATCTTTTATATCTATCACAATATTTCAGGAACCACAACACCTATTTCAGCTATTTTGTTATTATAGATTGATTGATACATTAAAAACCATTCTTCATTGTAAAGGGAAATTTAATGGATAAGAAGGGCGTCAAAACTAGCGGGTTAGTTCCAACAAAACCACAGTCAATGAACAGGTTTATTGAATTATTCAAATTTGTGAATTTTTTACAGGGACCTGTAATGAATACATTTCGCTGCATGGAACCCAACTTGCATGTCGGGCAAACTCTCAGATTGTTGAGGACAACTGCAACTATTCGATTACCGTCCGGTGTTTATAGAGGGCGTGCTTGCACCTACTGAAATTGGTTTGGGGTTCCCAGTGGCGTAAATCTGTTCCGAGGAGTAAGGAGAAAGGGGAAGAGGTGACTGACGTCAGACCCTTTGCCTTTTCTGAAAAAAAAAAAAAACACACCTTCAAAGACGGCTGCAATTTTTGATAGACTTCTAAAAATGGGTTTTAGGACATTCATGAGATCGAGACAGCGCCTTACTGATCCAAGAGATACATATCACTTTATACTGTTTTTTTCTAAATCCATTTGAATGGCATTTTGTTTTTTAATGAAATTATAAAATTATATTCCCTCTAATGACATTTGTGGGGGTTTTTTATATTAAAATTATTATTTTTCTTTAAAAGTGAAAGATATTTGTTTAAACCACCACTGTCCAAAGAGTAAGGAGTGGTGGTATACCTTATTCCCCGGTTTTACGCCCCTGAGGGTTTCACAAATGGTCCATTAGATCTCTGTTCTATCTTACACTTCTATATACATGTGATTATTCATCCCACTTATTACATTTACAGCTGACCATACCCAACACACTATTTAATGTGGAAACTTGAATTTAGAAACGATCGGACGTTATAACAATTTTTCCATTAAAAAAATGTGAGATACATGAAAAAAATGAAACCCTGAAAAAAATAACAGTTCAAAATTATCATTAAGTGCTTAAAAACTGAGTAAAAAGCATTAAAAGATCATTTCAGTTTTCCCCTATAGAGTGCTGTGTTTTATAATTTTCATCGGCCGAGAATAATAAATTCATGTGCCAAATTTTATCTGTACATATCTTACAAATAACATATCTGTCTGAACTTTTGTGTTCTAGGGTGTTTATTTGTCCATTCGGACATTGTCAGATACCGTATATCAGATAGCAAAGTTTGACAAATCTTTTTTTACAGGTCTTCTGCGATGTTATTTAGTGTCTTTAGATTTCACCCTACACTCTAACACATGGATTCAGTGTGACTGAGAAAAAGGTCTACTAGGGCCAGGGCCAGAATCAGAAATGTGTCACGTTTGATCTGGAAGTAAGTTGTATTTGACTCAGAATTGGGTCAAATTTGATCAGTTATGGTACGGTCTGACCCACTTCCAGGTCAAGTTGACCTCATTCTGGTCAAACCTGACCCATTACCGGGTCTGGCCCCAGCCAACCCCTTTTCGAGTCAGCCTGACCCCGTGTGTGTTATTGTCACATTCCCCAAACATTGCATGTGTTATTTTCAGTATCGTAGTAGGGTTAAATCGTGACTTGTTAAGATTTATCATTTTGAATTTTATAACTATCGGAATGACTTCTGAAATGAGATTTTCTTCACTTTTTGTGAGAAGGGATGATTGTACACATACGTTTACAAGTTACAACATATTGTACTTCATTCATTTTCTAACCCCCGTTTTACTATATGTAATTCAACAGAACGCTCTTTAATTTCATATGCTCATCATGTGAGAATTTGAAATGAAAAATTTTTCCTTGTTGGAATGATATACATGCTGAACATATCGTCCCAAACTTACTTAATTGTTCTAAATCATAGGTAGAATTTTTACATTAAAAATTGCTAAGTTGCACCCATTCTCAAAATGTCGATAGCGGCGTTTAAGTTTTAAGTGTTCTTGTGAATACAGTGCGTCTAAAAAAATGTGCAAGTGAAAAGCGCCCTCTGTGGCACTTAGAAAATACTCTTGTGACATGATGTTTAAAGGCATTGTATAACAATGTTTCCAGTTTAAAAATTCTGAACTACATGAGTCCAGTGGCGTATCTAGGAATTATGGCGCCCGGGGCAAACACTGAAACTGCGCCCCCCCCCTCCCTCCAAGCTTCCCTCCGTATATACGTATCGACTATACACGTGGGGGAGCAGAACGACCGAGCGATAAATTGCCGTTGCAATTGTAACCATCAAAAACGCAATTTCTTGTGCATTTTATCCGTAAGAAGATCAGCAAGGAACACAGTACTGCAATCGAGCAATATTTTTTTTGTACAACCAGGAGATTGAGAAATTACAAAACGCAATTATGCAATTGCATCAGATATTGGGGTGTGAAATTACGAAATCGTTGAACAAAATATGCGAGGGAGCAGGGCGACTGAGCTTTAGAAAATTTCGTTTTTTAACCCTATAAAACCTTTTTTTTCTACTGCATTTTACTTCATGGACTGGGAAGTAAGGAGCGCATAATCCTTAAGGATCATAATTTTTCTTCCTTCTCTCCCTATCTCTTTCTCTCTTTTGCTTTTTTG
>JZLH01S0599710.1:21921-37210 GCA_001188425.1 Eucidaris tribuloides
AAAAATTGTGATTTCACTCTTTTGCTGTTAACAATATATCTCGAGATCAAAACAAGCAAATTGAACAGAACAAACGTCATTTGAAAGCTAAAACTATGCCCTTGACGTTGATATAAGTGTCATGTCACAAAAGTATTTTATAATTGCCAAAGAGGGCGCTTTTTACTTGCACATCTTTTTGAGACACACTGTATATTCGATTCCATTTCATCGAACGCGTTTAGGTTACGATTCGAACTTAAAATGAACATGTATACTGTTTACATGCTTTATATGGAATGTGCTTGCGTACATATTGCATACATAGTTTTGCAGATGGAATGGTGTCAATTCACAAATTCTCACCTTATATTGTAATATTTACAATTTATGTACATTTGACAACATCAAGTACAATAAATCATTCATTTGTTATACAATCACATTTGACATGTTGTCTATAGGTAAAATGTATATGTACAAAATGCTTTGCAGCTCGTAAGCGTGTGCCATACGCATTTCACTCATTGGTTGCTCAGAATATTTTTACAAAATGACTTACCATGGTCATAACTTAATTCTTTACAATTGGCACAATTTATTCACACGTATATAAATTATTTTCGTTTCAAATGCTAGTGTTGATCTTTTCATTGACAGAATTTCATAGAAACTCGTAGTATATTGCATATTGTTTAATACGCAACATACCTTTTATTCAGAAAATAAATAAGAAATTACGAAAACAATTTCGAAACCAAAAATATAGTAACACTGTTATTACACAACTAGTTGAGAGGAGCATGGGATGGGGTGGGGAGGGGAAAGTAATTATGTATTCCCAAAAATACAGTAAGATAAGCGAGATGAGGATACTTCTTATAATAGCTCTTTGGTTAAGAGCACCTATTTATATCTTCACACCCGTGTACTTTTTCTACAGCAGGGGTATCTACCGGGAAGGGGGGGGGGGGGAGGCAAACATATCGTTTTGCCACCCCACCCAATTATTTTGACTACTTGGAAGATAATTATACATAATGCAAGGATATGTCTAAAAAGCTGTGCAGGCACTACAAAACCATTAAACTTAACATACAAATAATTCTAAACACATACAATTTTTAGTTTTCCGCAAAATTCTATGTTGAGCGCTGAAAAGTTTTGACACATTTCTTACTTTTGCCCCGCCACCCGCCACCCCCTCCCCCTATGGAAAATGGATCGACGCCCCTGTTCTATAGCAAATTATAACATGGTTTCATGTTCTTTGTCTTTACATATATCATAATACAATGACGTAATAAGCCATTGTCCAAGATATGATGACGTCATTTCTTCATATATTGCCATGCTTTACTTCAGTTAACGTTGACGTAATCAACTTGGCTCAGCGGCGAGTCGGCCGATTTCTCCGACAGATCCAGATCCGACGAATGCTCTTTGGTGCGCATGCGCAACGACGTGACGCCGAAACATCGCTTCTCTTCGTCGTCAAGGCAGTGAGCTGGCGAACCGTGCTTCGGCGATTCGGCCGGACTTCGGGGAGAATCGGGTGCGTGCGAATGGTGCTTCGGCATCTTCAGGCTGGTGCACGAAGTGGTGGTCGTGGGGGCGTGTGATAAGCAGTTGCAGGCGGAGCTGCTAACAGCGTGGGGGAAGTGGAGGTGCTCGCCCAGCGCAGAGCCTGTGATGACACTATAACCACAATTAAAGGAAAACAACAACAAAATATAAGTATGTATCGACCAAACCAATACAACAAATATGGATATTAAAATTTAGAAAAGCAGGGAAGTGAATACCATTCTAAAAAAAAAATAAAATAAATCAATAAAAAATACTGCATAATAGAAACAGGTGAGCAGCTATGCTAAATTTGCGAGTAAAACGGGAAAGGTCTAATTAAGTAATCTTCATTAAAGTGATAGGCTAACATTGTGGAGCTTCAATTTAAAAAATTGTCAAATTTTGATATCTGAACTACATAGTAGTGTTCATATGGACAAATAAACACCCTAGAATAAAAAGTTTGGAAAGTTACACTGCCAATGGCGAGTTATGTATCAATAAACAATTAAAACTCGGGGCGAGTTTGAATAGCCTAGGTGTACACACAGTAAGTCTATGGGAGAAAATGGGCAGGTGAATCCGATCAACTTACGATTTTCACTTTTTTAAAGCACTAAATAATCATTTTGAAATACAATTTTTTTCAGGGCGTCATTTTTAGACCTTATCAAAGACAATGTTAGCATGGGGAATCATGTAGCTCAGATTTTTTTAACTGTGGTAAATGTTGGCCGATACCTTTAAAGTAAGTCATCACTACATAATCGGGTCAAATATGTATGAACCTTCCCAGCTATCTGTTAAAATGATATCTGTTTGGGGTTTGTACACGTGGTTTAAATTTGTTTTAGATGAACATAAATGTCTATCAATCAGCAGGGGCCAAATAATTTCAAATCAAAATTCCAAAGGAAGAATGAATCATCGTCGTCCGTCATCATCATCATCATCATCATCATCATCATCACCATCATATCGTCGTCATCATTATCATTTTCATTGTCTTCATAATCATCATCATTATCATCCTCGTCATCATCATCATCATCATCATCATCATCATCATCATCATCATCATCATCATTATTTGTCACTATTATCACCACCACCACCACCATCATTACCGGCATCATTATCGTCATCACCATCACCATCATCATCATCATCATCATCGTCGTCGTCGCACCACCACCACCATCATTACCGGCATCATTATCGTCATCACCATCACCATCATCATCATCATCATCATCGTCGTCGTCGTCATCATCATCATCATCATCATCATCATCACCACCACCACCATCACCACCATCATCCTTATCATTTACACCAAACAATCCGCTATAAAACGTACGTTCCAGTCAGCGACCGTTGCGCCAGTCGAGCCACCGCTTCGTTGTACAGCAAGCCCGAAGTCAGACTACTCGGCGAGGCGAGGGCCGTGGCCGCCGCAGCAGCCGCCGCGGATCCATGCCGAACTCCACGGGCTGCCGCAAAATTCCCCGCTGCCGCTGCTGATAACCAAGCATTACCGTGGAAACCGATGTGATTCGAGTAAGCGTTCATCTGCCGGCTTCTCCAGGGGTCGACCCCGAGGCGCTGCCGAGCCATCTTCCTCCACTTGGCGCGGCGATTCTGAAACCAGACCTGCGTGAAACAATAAGGAAGAATGTCTATAATCACAACGGTTTTAAAACAGTATGGGTAGAAATTAGTTAAGTATAAATAGGCGTTGTTGTTTTTATGATTACATGCTTGTCATCGATAAATAAAATGAAACCATTCAAAGCAAGTGACAATACAATGGATTATGCAATGTGTTCGCCGACAATATATATCTACGTTGGCTCCTATATTTTCAAGAAGTATATTAAAAATAACTATCATGTTATGAAAAAGTTTTAAATACACATAATGCACCGTTTGAATTTGAAATCTTACTTACTCCCTCCGGCAACACCTTTATAGGCATACAAATTAATTTGGATTGTCATGAGACAAAACTGTATTGTAAGTTTCAATGGTCATCAAATTACAAAAAAAAAAAACATTTTGGGGTGATTTTCTTTGATTACCTATCAATGTGCATACTAGTGAATTACAAAATCTGCATTGAAAGCATTGCAACTGGTTAGGACAGTGATTAATGAACTCTGAGCATTTATCAATTTAAGCCATACAGGATACAATCCTTTCTCCATTTTGTTTTTCTCAAAGTCCGGTAATTTATTCCATTATTAAATTGAATTGGCTATTGTGCACCAGCCCTAACTACCGAAAGAGGCAGGGGGTTGGCAGATAATATGAACATACAGATAGAGCAATATACATGCATAACAAATACGATAGTGTAATAACTTTCTGGAAAGTTATGTAGGCCAAAATAAACGTTCATTTCTGAGGTCATACACTGTAGTTTAAGTAAGCAAGTTATTGAAACAATCCAATATTAATTATATTTCGACACATAGACTGTATAAACTTCGGATAAGGACATGTTGTGATTTTTTTTTTTAATTATTAGGGAGTTGATAATCACTATGTATATTTACTTTGGCAAAAATGCCAGCGCCCGACCTTTTTATTTGTTTTATTTTCTCTAAGTGGAAGCATTGTAGAGCAAACGATTTACGGGGCATTAATAGATGATATAGGTCTAAATAAAATACTCTAGGAGAACATTGCATTTTGCATAATTTACCAAAACTATACGCTGCTTTTAAAACTGTAAGCAATTCTTCCCTGATACCATTTCAATTACATTCTATACAATTTGCTTAAAGTGGAATGAAACCCAAACATCTTCCTGCATTCAGAGCGTAAAGAACAATAAAAGAAATAATATAGTGAAAGTTTGAGCAAATTTGGTTGAACCGTTCAAGAGTTATGAATGTTGAAAGTTTATTTAATCGTCATTATGGAGGATTCTTAAATTGTCAACTCTACCACTTTTTGAGATGAAAGTGTGGAGAACTCCCCATTGGCTTTGTACACAAATTTTCACTTATTCTCATTTATAAAGAAATATCTGATTGCCTATTGCTTGTTGTCCTAGTATGTTCGAGCAAAAATGATTCTACATGTTTTTCTGAAAGAATTTGATTACCTTCTCAACTAACATTTCAGAAAAACATAAATTTGTGAAAATTTGTATACAAAATCAATGGAGAGTTCTCCACACTTTCATCTCAAAAAGTAGTAGAGTTGCCAATTTCTCCATAATAAGGATTAAGTAAACTTTGAACATTCATAACTCTTGAACGGTTCAATCAAATTTGCTCAAACTTTCACTATTGTCTTTCTCTTATTGCTACCTATTCATCGAATGCAAGTAGATGTCTGGGTTTCATTCCCCTTTAAGTATTCCGAGTGAGGTACTGCACGGGTTAAGCTAACGCGTATCATTTACCTGGACTCTGGCTTCTGTGAGATTAATGCGCATGGCTAGATCTTCGCGGAGGAATACATCGGGGTAATGAGTCTTGGCAAAGAGAGCTTCGAGTTCGCTCAGCTGTTGAGGAGTGAATGTTGTTCGGTTTCGACGCTGTGGGGCAAATGAACAAAACAAAAATAGCATGGATAAGTAAGTATATAACTTATTCCCCCTCCTCCTCCACCCCTCCTCCTCTTCCCCTCCTCCTCCACCCCCTCCTCCTCTTCCCCTCCTCCTCCACGACCATCTTTATATACATCTCATCTTTCTTCTCCTCCTCCTCCTCCTCCTCCTCGTGCTCTCCTTCTTTCTCTTTAATTTACTTTCTTTTCTCCTCTCCTCCCACCTGCTCCCAGACTCCTCCCCTTCCTCCACCTCTTCCACCACCTCCTCTACCACCATACCCTCCTCTTTTTTCTACCCCCTTTTCCTACTTCTACTAGTACTATTTCTGCTAGAATCAAAACTATAATGCTTCTATACTACTGCTATTACTACTACAACTACTACCAGTACTATACCTCCACCAACAAAACCACTACACTCGTGCAGTAGTTGCTGGTGATCTGTTATCTCCAGGCCTAAATACAATACTCCGTATTAATTTTCTTCACGTATTATTTTCGTCATTTTGTTATAATTATTACGTGTCTTACGTTTCAGCGGTTTTGAAATAAAAGAAGTGTTGTCATTACAGGAGAAGGCATTGGTTTACTCAAGAAATAAAACCAATGATCACATGTCAGAGAATCACAAAATAAACAGGAGATGGGCCTATCATCCTCAAGGTCACATCTACCCGTTGAAAACCAAACCAAGGATTAGACACAATTTGGACTAGAGCTAGATTTCCTTTACCCTTGACCTTAGACATTTGGTTGGATGTGAGGCCCCTTTAATTAGTCGATAAGCCCATCATTGGATAGTTGTATCCTTGTGTGAATTTCTATCAAAATATGCCCCTGCGTTTTTTTTAGATATTTCGTGGAAAATCATTTGAATACTGACTACAGAAAGTGAGCGGATTTGGCCCAAATTTTATAAAGGTGTTTTACACTTCATACACAACTAGATCGACCTAGACAAGTGATAGTTGAATTAAAATTCACCGCAACGCTCTTTTAAATTACCTCTGATCCTTGGAAAATAGGTGTATGTGTCCGACCTTTGAATTTGAACTAAGCCCGAAGAGATAAGATATGAATTTACAAATCCCCTTTATCTATCTTTTTGTTTATAAAAGCCTATTTTCAAGTCGGGAATCTGTATATAAGCCCGATCTTCTTTTGTGGTGTATTGCTGCTCAGCAGGATGGTTGTATATTATATGAATCAATATCCTGGTCTGTCTTGGGCCCTTTCCTTTAGCCTTTGGTTTTGACCCTCTCCATATAATGCTATCCAACATCAACATTCCTTTCGTCCCTCCAAGGCCTTTCCTATCGATAGTATCTTTCAGAAGTTTATCATGTCTACGGCTATGTCCTTTCCATCTCCTTTGTATCTCTTCGCAGGTCTTGACCAATTTCCCTCCCCTGCCCACTCTTTTCCAATACCTGGTCATTGCTAACTCTGTCTAAGGCAAAAGCTATTGATTTGAAGTTACGCATGTCAATCACCTAATTAATCAGAGGACTATACGTTTCCAAACTGTCGCACTTGTGGATCTTAATGACAATGCTTATCTTACGATAGTGTTCTAGGACTTCTACAATCACCCCCAAACAATTACCCCATGCAGGTCAATTACTACCCAAGACAATTCTGCCCTACTTTGGCAAAAGGAAGCACGTGACGAAAGTGTCATTTCTCATAAATGAGAAATTTGTGCCTCTCATTTACATTGGTATCAATGTAAATTCACGGCACTCTGACTTGAATATTTTTGAATCGATTGATTATTTCTTCTCCAAATTTAGCAGAAACAAGTAGTACGCTAAGAATGTTTCAAAAACACCAGTAACTAAAATTTGAGTGACAGGGCACTTTCTTCCTATAACAAATTAGTGCAGAATTAGTTACAGCACAATTACTACCAGGACAATAGTCCCTTTTAGTCTTAGTTGTAACTATCCAGAGAGTAATTCTCCGGTTGTAGTTATCCTAGGGGGTAATTGTCCTGGGTGGTAATTGTCTTGAGGTAATTGTCCTGGAGGGGTAATTGTCCCGGAGGGGTAATTGTCCTGGGGTAATTGTCCCCGGGTAATTGAACTGGAGGGGTAATTGTCTGGGGGTGATTGTCCTAGAGGGGTGATTGTCCTAGAGGGGTGATTGTCCTGCATGGGAGGTAATTGTCTCAGAGGGGTAATTGTTCTGGGGTATTGTCCTCGAGAGTTGATTGTTTTAGAGGGGTAATTGTCTTAGGGTAATTGTCCTAGGAGGTAATTGTCTTGGGGTAATTGTCCTAGAGGAGTAATTGTTTTGGGAGTAATTATCCTCGAGAGTTAATTGTGTTAGAGGGGTAATTGTCAGTTGTAGTTATCCTAGAGGGTAATTGTCCTGGATGGTAATTGTCCTGAGGTAATTGTCCCGGAGGGGTATTTGTCCTAAATGGTAATTGTCCTGATGGGGTAATTGTCAGGGGTTAATTGTCCTTGACGGGTTATTGTCCTGGAGGGGTAATTGTCTTAGGGGGTTAATTGTCCTGGGGTATTATCCTCGAGAGTTAATCGTCCCGGAGGGGTAATTGTCCTTGGAGGTAATTGTCTTGGGGTAATTTTCCTGGGGGTAATTGTCCTAGCAGGTAATTGTCTTTGGGTAATTGTCCTGGAGGGGTAATTGTCCTGAGAGGTAATTGTCTTAGATGGGTAATTATCCTGGGATATTGTCCCGAGAGTTGATTGTCTTAGAGGGGTAATTTTCTTGGGGTAATTGTCCTAGGAAGTTATTGTCTTGGGGTGATTGTCCTACAGGGGTAATTTTTTTGGGGGTAATTATCCTCGAGAGTTAATTGTTTTAGAGGGGTAATTGTCCAGGAGCTAATTGCCATTTAGCGGTGATTCTCAGGGTGGTAATTGTCCTTGAGGTGTAATTGTCCAGGTGGTAATTGTCCGGGTGGTAATTATTTTGGGGTAATTGTCCGGATGCGCTAAGATAGTTATTGATCATCTCTGCTTACACAAACCTGCCGTCTCCTGTTGTAAGTCAGTTCGTCCATGAAGAGCTCTTCGCCCAGGCTTGGTGTCATGGTCGCCGTCGGACATGTCGGGGCTACCAGAGGGTGCGGGATGGCTCCTGAAACTTGGCAAAAAAGAACGAACGTTTCATTAGAAGATACTTTCGAAATTGCTGTAATATTTACTGCATTAATGAAGATTAATGAAGAGAGTGATTATGAACTTGTCTGGTTAGTACAGCGACATTCAGTAAAAAGAGGAATATGGAGCTACTGCAGTTAAAGTTATACACTTTTCACCAACAAAGTGAACACTTCGCTTTGAAGATATTTTGTAGGCTCTTTCAAGCAAAGATCATAATTCGAAATTGCAAATATACTGCAGGCTTATTGTCAATTGTTATTAATTAATAGTTGTTTGATCTTGTAATATTATTCTACGAAAGATTTTTTTTTCCTGTGGGTAAATGTTTAAACACGAAGTTCCTAGTTTAGGAAGGTGCTTGATGAGTCTTTTAAAGTCAAATGATTTGTGATGAGTAACAGTAAATTTGCTGAAACGTTTATCGGCACATGTAATGAATTTTGTGCGTGCTCAAAAAACACAAAATGTACTCCCGACGAAAGGGTATTTTATGAGGTTCAAAGATCTGCGTTGCTTTGTTGATATCCATCTAGATATCGAACAGTATCGAACAGTATAAAATCATATTTACCCCTAAAATGGAAGGTCACTAAGTTAAAATATTTTTTTTTTATGTTTGGCGTGAGTTAACTTTTAAATGGCGGGGAAACACTGATGGACATTTGCGTTTTGTACTTACATCTAAACATAGAAACTTGTCACTGAAACTAGATTATTTTTAATTTTGTTTGAATCAGTGTATGGAAAAGGGAATGTATAGTCACACACGTCTCCGCATTTAAAAGAATAACGCATAGACAAAATACATAATGTGCTCTGCAGACTTGCCATGTATGGCCCTTTCGTCGAACCCCAAGGTAGCCCAAAGCCTCTGGGCTGCCATGGCTTTACCAGCATTTAGTTTGAACATACAACGCTTTTGCTCAAACATCTCTGATTCGAACTCGCACAAATCATAATATAAATATCGCAAAAGACTCCGTATTTTTTACCCTCTCGATATAATTAGTTGTCATTTTATGCAACCGTAATCCTACATGAAATACTAAACTTATTTCAATGTTTGCTTTGCGTATTTTTCCTCAAATATTCATGGAAGCCTCCAACGCACCTCACTCGGCTCGCTCTTCTTTGAATTTAGATTACATGGTTTAGAGGTACGCGGGGATTTAGCGCCATGTTTATTCAGCTACGCGGAATAAGATTCCCTCGTGCTTTTTCTGCTGTTTAGGTGACCGTTATGTCTATTTCCAGCCGAAAAGAGTCTTGACTGAAAGAAAGAAATCAGCTTCCTTACTGTTCGTCCTCCGCTAAATTCAAAAAACTTTACGAAGATGGCGGTAATATGATTGACACGAGCAAATGAAAGTATTTAGTTGACCATTAGTAACTCTCGGTGTTTGGAGCGACTAGGCGAGAAGCTTCCTGGATCTATCTCCAGAACGACAGCTGCAGAATAGAAGAGTTAAGTTCTGATGAATTTTAGTTGATCGAATTTATCAATTATTTTTCTTTATTTTGTGGTCGTGTTTAACTTCATATTATGTTGTCGTTTGACGTGTATTTGTTGAATTTGAGGAAAAAGAGAAGAGAAGGGTCCAATTTTTTTCTTTAATGCACAGTTTTCCTATTTGTTTCTGAAATTACTAAACGTCCAATTTCAGAGAAATAATAATATGAAGGAATACGAGTTATCACGTAGTATACTGACATTATGCCATAGTTTGAATAATCTAAGTCATTTACTTGCCAAGTTCTACAGTGCTGCAAACAAAGACAATGTTGTAATCTTTTTTTTGCTATAGATTTAAACGGAGGAGGTCAAGTTATGATTTTCGTTAATTGTATGTGATGACATTTTAATTGATTAATTAAACTTCTTTCTTCTTAATCTCTATTGTTATTTTCTATTCTTCCTATTCTCCCCCTCTTCACCCTCCTCCTTCCTTTTCTTCTCCTTCTTCTTGGTGTTATCATAAATCAATCAACTTATTAATTAATCAATAAGTCATTAAGCCACATAAGCATAAATTAATGAATGAATGAATGAATGAATGAATGAATGAATGAATGAATGAATCAATGAATGAATGAATGAATCAATCAATTAATTAATCAATCAATCAGTAAATTCATCAATTTCTCAAATAATCCTTATACTCATTCCTCTAGTAACCAAATAATCAATAAGTTTATTAAATAATCACTCAATAAGTATTGTACTGTCCTCTAATAGTTGTAATGAATGTTCACTTGTAACCTCTTCCGATCATTTTGAAAAGAATACGAATCTTATATGTGGTATTCATAATCAAACAAGCTATCTTTTCGCCTGTGTGTCGATATCTTTCCAACGACCCTTTTTTTTTGGGGGGGGAAGGGGTGATTTTTGTTTTGAGATAAGGTCACGCTTCATAAACTATCATAATTAATATTTTGTTGGCAGTAACCACCCTTAAAGCCACTGGCTAATATTTTACCACATTTTAAAAAATACGAGCTTCATAATCTTCCACGCTTTAAGTGTCTTTGATAAGGTCTAAAAATGAAGCCCTGAAATATTGTATTTCAAAATGATGATTTAGTGCTTTAAAAAAGTAAAAATCTACAAGCATTCAAATTGACCGGATTCACCTGCTCATTTCCTCCCATAGACTTACTTTGTGCAGATCTTGGCTATTTTACCATCCACCAGAGTAGAAATTGTTTATTCATGCATACCTTGCCATTGGCAGCATAACTTTCCAAACTCAAGGGTGTTTATTTGTCCATTTGAACACTTCTATGTAGCTCACATATCACAGTTTGATTTTTTTTTTTAAATTGAAGCTCCACGATATTAGCCTATCACTTTAATAATAAGGACACTTAGTCAGGTCAGCGAACAACCGGAAATATCCACAGAAATCTTAAAACCTTTTAAGGTTATTACGTGAACACAATTTGATGAATACTACTTGGGAGATTGCAATACTACTAAAAGGACAGCGGAAGATCTCTATTTACAACACAGCCCGTACCTTAAGTAAAATGAAATATATACATGTATACTATATATTCCTGTCTCGCACAGGATATTATATTACAAATATATTGAAATTACCTTTTGATATTTCTAAAATGTATTAAAGAGCTTTGTGCCGGATTTATTCGCAGGGGAATATTAGCAAAACCGCGTATACTGATTAGGGGCATTACATTGTACCGCCAGCGGGTGAAAAACTGGATATAAACATTAACGTGAATTTGATAGTGGGTGTATAATGTCAATGTAATGGGCATGAGACCGATGGCTTAATTTAATTCTGTCTCATTATTATTTATTAAAGGAGTAAAAAGGGGATTATTTTTCTACACCGAATATCAAATTCATCAAATTGATTTAAATATGCTTGATTCGGTATGTCATTAGAAATCAAATCTTGCATGCACACTGAAACGAACATATTCAGAACTGATAATTGAAACGGCATCAAGTGGCATTTTATCAACTTAGAATTCAATATCTCATAAAAGAAAATTAGTAAAAATGTAAATAAATAAACAAACAAACAAATGAATGAATGAATGAATGAATAAATAGATAAACATATAAATAAATAAATGAATAAATAAATACATCCTTTCCAGCAGGGATATTTTGGCTCATATTACATGTATGTTCCTTTCAGACATATTTCTCTTCAGTTGATGAATAGAACATTGGTCTATATACACTCAAATCAAACAAAGAAACAAACAGACACACATACATACAGGGACAGACATAAACACACAAACAAGCAAACATATTAAACATTAAATGAAAGGGATTATTCAGAGAGGTGAAAAATTCGATGTAATAGATTTTTCATTTGTCTCTCTCTGTATTTTAGATAGCAACTGCAGATCTATAATTTTAACAAACATGTCAGAAAAAATGAACCAGGTTTCGAATCCGTTGTCGATTTAATAATCATGATAAAAATGTCTGCCTTGGACTATTTAACATAACAATGTCAGAACTGTGATCCTTGGTATTTGTAACTTGTTTGTCGTGCCAACGCCGGTAACCAGCGTTAGCTCGGTGGTATTGTCGCAGCCCGGATAGCTGTAGACGACGGGTTCGAAACCTGGTTCATTTTTTCTGACATGTTTGTTAAAATTATAGATCTGCAGTTGCGATCTAAAATACAGAGAGAGACAAATGAAAAAATCTATTACATCATATTAAACATTTTACACACACATACACAAATCGAATTTTAAATAACTTATGGAAAAAAGTAAAAACAAACTCTTAAAAAAGACTGGTCAAATAGGCAATGCATTGGTGTAACAGCAAAGTACATATTGATACGACTACTGTAGATAAGAGGAATGCATAAATCTATCTGACTTTCCACCCCCTCATATCACATGCTTCGTAAATAATATTGTTGACACTTTGCGCATTATACATGTATAGCACTCAATTTCACCGTAAACATGATAAATGTGCTATAATGAAGCCCCTTCTTAAAACTATCAAATAAACCTCTTTAAAAGTGCTGAGATCATGCGTAATTATACCCACCCACCCACCCCCCCCCCCGCAAAAACATTATTGAAATAACCTTTATTCTACTACATCTTTTTAAAGAGTCAATAACAATAATAAACAAGAGAAAAAACTACGTACTAAAAAGAGCAAGCGGGTTTATACTATGAATGCCGCTGGTAAGCTTGAAAGAATAACGTAGCCTATACCTGCTATAGCTGCATATTACGCTGCACGCTTTTTACTTCATTAATTCTCCAATTTCAATATAGAAACAGAAATGTTCCCCCTCAGAACATGTCATCTTGTCGTGGACTCATGTCATTGTTGGAGAGCAAATCCCATAATCCCTTGCGGCAAAGTGACATCCGAGTTTGCTTTGTCGAATATACACTGCGTCATTTCTGATTCGTATTTCAACTGTAGACAATAAGGAATTACTCATCAATGTCTAGTGTTGACTAAAGTGTCTATCTTCTTATTGTATTCAAATTTCATGTACTATACCAATAAGTAACATTTCAACATTGCGACCGCTATAATGTCTCTTTGCAGACAAAGCGTCATACTTAATTGTTCATACGAGGGTTGATTGCAAAGGTAGTTCCGTACACTCTTTAAAAAACAAAAGGAGTGAGAAGGTCCACTCTTAACAGAGTGAACTTTTTAAAGAGTGAATTCCGGGTGAATTTGGAGTTAAGATAGTCATTTTCATTCCTTCTGGGCTACCCTCAGGATCACTCCGTTTGAACTTAGCGATTTCTAATGATTGAGAGGAAAGGGAGTGAAATTACTATTTTCTCTCAATAATCATTCTTTTCCAGTCTTTTAAAGACACGGACTAACATTGTGAAACTTCGAAATAAAAAAAAAGTCGTACTTTGCTATCTGAGCTACATAGTATAGTGTTTAAATTGACAAATAAACACCCTAATACCAACGTTTGGAAAGTTATACTGCCACTGGCAAGATATGCATGAATAAACAATTAATACTTGGGTGGAGTAAATAATAGCCTAGATCTATACACAGTAAGTCTGTGGGAGGAAATGGGCAGGTAAATCCGGTCAACCTGAGTACTTGTATAGATTTTCACTAGTGCAATTTTTCAAGGATTAATTTTTAGACCTTATCAAAGACACTAAGAGCATGGATGATTATGTAGCTCACATTTTTTTAAACCGTGGTTATCGTTAGCCTCTGGCTTTAAACAAATATCTGTTAAAGAGTGATTTTTCCTATTACCTTTTCAGAGAGTACATATCGCACAATAAAAAATATTAAACTTACTTGAAATAAAGCGCCTGTTTAAAACTGTGAAAATGTATTAAATTATCCACAAGAAAAAACAAAGAAACAAATAATTATGTAAAAAAAAAGACACGTCAAACAGTGGACAAAGAAGGATGAAATAGATAACATTAAGTTTCTCTAGCTCTGATCGTGAATCTGACTACAGTGACTGCAATACATACATGTACATCAATTTCCTATAGCGGAATAACGATCTGAATATCATTCTGAAATGATAAATGTACCATTCACTGGCTTAAAAAAAATCGCCCAGATGCACACATGCTGGAAACCAGCGACTTCAAATTCTCACAAAGACGGGAAACGACTTTCTGGATTTGAGTGGCCATAGGATGACGCCACCAGCTATATCACGTGACAATGTAATGCTAATAAATCTTCCACCTGTCGCAATACCCATCATACAACCGACTTGATCAGTTTTTCATTACCTGCCGATCATATAACAGATATCATCACCGATAAGCCCCCACCCCAACCCTACAGACACAATGTCTTACCGACGCTTCCGTCTTCATTTTTACCGACGCTTCCGTCCTCATAATGTCTACCGGCGATTATTCGTAATCGCTAAATTCAGTCTCATTCTGTTTCAGATGAAGTCATTCTAATGTGCTGTCCGGGCGACATTTTTTTATATATATATTCCATGTACATGCTAAAGACTTGGTGAGAGCCTGGAGACTTTCAGGCCTGACTTTATATTACCAACCGACCAACCAACCAACCAACCAACCAACCAACCAACCAACCAACCAACCAATCAAGCCAAGCCAACCGAACCCCAAACCAACGAACCAACCAACCAACAAACAGAGCAACCAAAGAAAACACAAACCAGAGAACTAATGAACAACTCAACGGACAGACTAAATTAACGAATGGACGAACTAACAAATGAACCAACGAAGTTAACAACCAACATAGGGAACGACTCATCAACCAACCAACCAACTAAGTAGATAATTAGTAAAGAGTTAGTCAACCAACCCACAAACCATCCAGCGTATCAACCAACCAACACGGGGACAAACCAACCAACCAACCAACTTACATGCAATCAAAGTAACCAACTGATCGATTGACGAACCATGCACAAAAGGAACGGATCAACCAACCAACTTATTAACTAATCAATCAACGTATAATCAACCTATCAACCAACCAACCAACCAACCAACAAACAAATAGATGCATCATCGAACCAATA
>JZLH01S0599710.1:42728-59097 GCA_001188425.1 Eucidaris tribuloides
AATGTTCCTTTGTACCTCTTCCGAATCATTTTGAAAAGATACGAATCTTATATGTGGTATTTCATAATCAAACAAGCAATATCTTTTCGCACTGTGTGTCGATATCTTTCAACGACCCTTTTTTTGGGGGGGTGAGGGGGTGAATTTTGTTATGAGTAGGAGGTCGCGCTTCACTAAACTATCATAATTAATATTTTTGCAGTTTAACCACCCTTAAGCACTGGCTAATTCTTACCACATGTTAAAAATACAGAGCTTCATAATCTCCATCGTTTAAAGGTCCTTGTCTTTGATAAGGTCTAAAAATACGGAAGCCCATGAATATATTGTCATATATTAAAATGATGATTTAGTGCTTTAAAAAAAGTAAAAATCTTACAAGCATTCAAATTGACCGATTCACCTGCTCATTTCATCCCATGAATTTCTTTGTGCAGATTTGGCTTATTTTACCAATCACAGAGTAGAATTGTTTTACTTCATGTACCTTGCCTTGCGCTCAACATTCTCCCAAACTCCAAGTGGTGGTTATTTGAGAGTCCATTATTGAACACTTCCTAGTGTAGCTCACATAATACACAGTTTGATTTTTTTTTAAATTAAGTCCAGTATTAGCCCTGATCATTTAAATAATGAAAGAGACACTTAGTCAGGTCAGTGCGAACCAACCGGAAATATCCACAGAAAATCTGTAAAAGACCTTTTAGGTTTGATTGACAGAGTGAACACAAATTTTGGAATGATAACTACTTTAGGGAGATTTTGCATATGACTTATAAAAAAGCAGCGGAGATCGTATTGTTAACAACACCGCCCGGCTCCGGTCCTTTAATAAATGAAATAATATACATGTATACTATATATTCTGTCTCGCACAGGCAATTAATTACAATATATTTGATTACCTTTGGAATATTTCTTGAAATGTCATTAAGAGCTTATGTGGCCGGATTTAATTCGCGCGACAGGAATATTAGCAAACGGGGGAGGTATACTGTATTCAGGGGGGATTACGATTGTACCGCCAGCGGGGTTATGCGCGCATATGAAGCGTCCCGAAGTGAAAAAACTGGATATAAACATTAACGAGTTGATATTGATGGTGAGGTGTGATAATGTCATGTAATGGGCACGAAACTGGAGACCGATGGGCTTAATGTAATTCTGATTCATTTATTTATTAAAGCGGAGTAAAAGGGGTGCGATTATTATTTCAAACAGTCCCGAATGATCAAATTCATCAGAATGAATAACGTTGCTGATCGGTAGTCATGTTCATTAGAAATTCAGAATCTTGCATGCACACTGAAACGAATATTCAGAGACTGATAATTTGAAACGCGCAGTCAAAGAGTAGGCATTTTCAACTGGTCCTCCATAGAATTCATTATTCATCAAAAGAGAATTACTTGCAAGTAAAAATGTAAATAATAACAAACAACAAGAGAACTGACCGAATGAGATAGAATGACGTGATAAATAGATAAACATATAAATAATAAAAAAGATGCAGATAATATAATAACATCCTTAATCACACAGACGGACGAATATTTTGGTCATTTCGATGTAGTACCTTTTCAGACATATTTCTTTTCACGGTTGAGAGATAGAAATCAGAACATTGGTATATATACCATTCAAACAAAATTCAAACTAAAAAACAAACAGACACACATATACAGGGGACAGACGATAAAACAACAAAACAAGGAACAGTATTAAACGATTAACATGGAAAGGGTATTCAGAGAGGTGGCGGGTGAAAAATCGACTACTGGTCAATAGATAGTTGTTCATCTTGGTATCTCTTCGTGTATTTTAGATTAGACAACTGCCGGTATCATATTATTTGAGAAAACATGTCAGAAAAACTGACAACAGGTTTCGAATCCCGTAGGTACGATTTTAATCAATTGGATATAAGAACTGTCTGCTCGGACTATTAACATACGATGTCAGTAAGCTTAGTGAATCCTTGGTAGTTTGTTAACTTGTTTGTGCGGAAGTAAGCCAGACGCGAGAGGTGAGTAACCAGGAAGTATGGGAAGGCGTTAGCTGGTGTATTGTCGCAGCCATACTTAACGACGGGTTACGAAACCTCGGTTTAATTTTTTTTTTGAAATGATATTGTTTAAATTATAGATCTGCAGTTGCGATTCTAAATACAGACGGAGAGACAAAATGAAAAAATTCTATTTACTCATATATTAAAAATCTTTACAACAACACATACACAATCGAATTTTAAATAACTTATGGAAACAGGTAAAACAAACTTTAAAAAAGTACTCGAGTCCAAAATAGTAATGCATTGGATATGTAACAAAGCAAAGATACATATTGATACGACTATGTAGGATAAGATGGAATGCATAAAATCTATTCTGACTTTCACCCCCTCATTCACATGCTTCGATAATAATATTGTTTGACACTTTGCGGCATTATAACATTGTATACGAACTTCAATTTTTTTCACCGTAAAACCATGATAAATGTAGCTCATAATGAAGCCCCTTTCTTAAAACTATCAATAAACTCTTTAACAGTGCGAGATCAACTGACGTAATATATACGCACCACCACCCCCCCCCCCCGCGCAAAAACATTATTGAAATACATATTTTATTCTACTACATTCTTTTTAAAGGAGTCAATAACAATAATAAACAGAGAAAAAACTAACGTACTAAAAAGAGCAGGCGAGGTTATATACTCATGAATGCCGTCCTTGCTAAGCTTGAATAGAACATAACGTAGCAATATTACTGCTATAGCTGCATATCATCGCCTGCACGCTTTTACTTCTCATTATTCTTCAATTTCAAACTATAGAAACAGAAATTGTTTCCCCCTCAGAAAACATGTCATCTTGCTCGTGGACTAATGTCATTTGTATCAGGGAGAGCAAATCCCAATAATCCTTGCGGCAAGGTGACATAGCGAGATTTTGCTTTTGTCGAATATACAACTTGCGTTCATTTCTGATTTTCGATATTTCAACTGTAGCACAAATAAGGAAATTACTCATCAAGTTCTAGTGTTGACTAAAAGTGTCTATCTTCTGTAATATGTATTGCAAATTTCATGTCTATACAATACAGTTAACATTTCAACATGCGACCGCTTATAATGTCTCTTTGCAGACAAAGCGTCATACATAATTGTTCATACGAGGAGATTGATTTCCAAAGGTTTATGCTCGCTACAACTGCTTTAAATAACAAAGGTAAGTGAGAAGAGTCCGACTCTTTAACAAGTGAAACTTTTTAAAGACGTGAATCGGGTTGAATTTGGGAGTTAAGCATAGTCCATTTTCATATCCTTTCTTGGGCTTAACCCTCAATGTGCATCACTCAGTTGGAACTTAGCGATTTCTAATGATTCGAGAGGAACAGGGTAAACGTTGAATTACTTATTTTTCCTCTATAATCACTTCTCTTTCCAGTCTTTTAAAGACACGGACTAAACAATTTGTGAAAATTTCAAATAAAAAAAAAGTCGTACTATTGCTATTGGCAGCTACATAGCTATTAGTGCTTTTAAATGAAATTATAAACACCCTATACCAACGTTTTGGAAAGTTATACTGCCACTGGCAAAGATATGCATGAATAAACAATCAATTTTAATACTTGAGGTGAGAGTAATAATTAGCCTAGATCTTATATCACAGTTAATTCTGTGGGAGGACAATGAGGCAGAGTAAATCTTGGTCACCTGAGTACAAACAGTACTTGCTATAGATTTTCACTAGTCTGCAATTTTTCAAGGTAATTAATTTTTAGACCTTATCATAAGACACTAAGAGCATAGGATGATTATGTAGCTCACATTTTTTAAACACAGTGATGTTATCGTTAGGCTCTGGCTTTTAAAACAAATATCTGTTAAGAGTTTTATTTTTCCTTTCACTATTCAGAGAGTAACATATTCGCCACAAAATAAAAAATATTAAACTTATTGAAAATAAAGCGGCCTGTTTAAAACTTTGCTGAAAATCGTATTAAATTTATCCACTAAGAAAAACAAAGAACAAATAATTTATGTAAAAAAAAAGACACGTCAACACAGTGAGACAAAGATAGCGATGAAAATAGATATACATTAAGATTTCTCTAGATTCTGAATCAGTCTGGAATCTGAACTACAGTGACTGTGCCAACTCATACTATGTACATTCACATTTTCCTATAGCGGAATAAACGATCTGAAATATCATTTAATGAAATGATAAAATGTAACCAATTCATCGGCCTAAAAAATCTTGCGCCCAGATGCAACATGCTGCACGAAAACCAGCGAACTTCAAGATTCTCACAAGACGGGTAAATGACTTTCTGGGATTTTGAGTGGCCATAGGATGACGCCACCAGCTATATCACGTGACAATGTAATGCTAATAAAACTCTTCCGACCAATGTCGCAAATACCCATCATACAACCGACTTGATCAGTTTTCATCTACCGCCGAAATCATATAAACAGATTCATCACCGACTAAGCC
The DNA here is from genome assembly GCA_001188425.1 of Eucidaris tribuloides. Lineage (NCBI taxonomy): Eukaryota > Metazoa > Echinodermata > Echinoidea > Cidaroida > Cidaridae > Eucidaris > Eucidaris tribuloides. The sequence goes on from JZLH01S0599710.1 coordinate 47,239, forward strand.
CACCCCAACCTACAAGATGCACAATGTCCTTACCGACGCTTCCGTACTTCATTTTATACCGACGCTTCACGTCCTATAATGTTACCGAGCGATTATTCGAGTACATCGTAAAATTCAGTCTCCATTCTGTTTCAGATTGAAGTTCATTCTAAATGGTGTTGTCGGGCGAAATTTTTATATATAATATCTTCCATTGTAATGCTAAAGACTTGTGTATGGCCTGGAGACTTTCAGGCTGATTTATATTACCACGACAACAACCAACACCAACACAAGCAACAACCAACCAACCAACCAAATCAAGCCAAGCCAACGAACCCCAAACCAACGAACCACCAACCAACAAACAGAGACAACCAAAGAAAAACACAACCAGAGAACTAATGAACAACTTCAACGGACAGATTAAATTAACGAAATGGACGAACTAACAATAGAACCAACGAAAAGTTAACACCAATAGGGAATCGACTCATCAACCAACAACAACTAAGTAGATAATTAGTAAAGAGTTAGATCAACCCACCACAAACCCATCCAGCGTATCTCAAGACCAACCAAACACGGGAGTACAATAACCAACCAACCAACCAAGCTTACCATGCAATCAAAGTAACCAACTAGATCGATTTGAACGAAACCATGCACAAAGGAACGGATCAACAACCAACTTATTAAACTAAATATCAACGTATAATCAAACCTATCAACCAAACACAACCAACTAACCACAAACAATAGATTGATCACTTCGAACCAATAAACCAAGGGAAACCGGATCCACGAATACAGAAAACAAACCCACCAACAAACCAACCAACCAACCAAACAACACAAACAAAAACAACTAACGCGCCCCACATATACCAATCAATCAAGACAACCAAGACCAACCAACCAAGGAACGCCAAAACACACCACAACAACCAACAACCAACCAACCAACCACACTCAACCAACACACAACCAACCAAACCAAACCAACTAACTCAACATCAACAAGCAAGCAAGCAAGCCAAGAAAACAACAACAGCAACTAACGAAACCAAACACAACCAAAGTAATTAACTAATTAATTAATTAAACTAACCAACGAAATAGCTTAAACCAACACCACTTTCTTCATTACTGTCTTTTCTCTTCGTTTTTCTCCTCCCTTTTCTTTTTCCCTTTTCCTTTATGTTGTGACTTATCCTTTCTTGTTATTTTATCTTTCCCCTTTTCTTACCCTTCTACTTCTTCTTTTGCTTCTTCTTCTTGCTACCTATTCGTTCTTTTTCTTATTCTTCTTCTTCTTCTTCTTCTTTTCTTCTTCTTCTTCTTTTCTTCATTTTCTTCTCTTCTTCTTTTCTTTATCTTCTCTCTTTTCTTCTTCTTTTTTCTCTTCTTCTTCTTTTCTTTCTTCATCGCCTGTATCTATTTATTGTTACCAAATTATAGTTGGAAATAGAAACGATTGCGTTAATTACAATTAGACGAGAGCACCTTCTTGCAAAAATTCATCAATTAAGGAATTTTAAATGAAAGAATGATTGCATATAATAAGCCAGTTCACCACTAATTAGTATTGGTTGATCGAAACGGTAGAATCAACAAAGAAATAACCTGTATAGATACAACACTGTGAGTTGAATCCGCTGAGGAGAGAGACAATGATTATAATATATAATCACAAAGATCAAAGTACAATATGGGCAAAAGCGAAAAAATGACAGTCATAATGACGTGATGATATTCCAGTCAATGTAAAAAGGCATGTATTAGTATAGAACCATATCCGTTCGCTCTAGAACCGTGACCCGTTTCATTGACATAAGTTAATGCTGTTTACTCGATGGCGAGATGAATATGTCATTTGTCGCTATAGCATGTTCCAAAGTTAATTACATAACCTCTTTTTGTACGCCAACTACTGCCGGAACGGTAAACGTTATACCCGTCCTGTGAAATGGCCTCCCAGCCAACTTAGCCTTTAGACAAGAGCCCGATCGGGAAAAGCCGAGCTAAACAACACTAAAAACGAATTTAAGAAGATGTTTATTCATTTTGAAATTTAAAAGTGCCGCTAGGATTTTCCCGGCTGCGAATACTAATGTGCGCGGCCACCCGCAGCGGAAATCAATTAGCAATAGATGCCCACTTTCTGAAAGAACATTAAGCGAGAAGAATAAAGGACGCGTAAATATATATGAAGTTCAATTGCCATTCTTTCAGTGGTAATAAAAGGGAGGAGCGAGAAGGGCAGCGAGAGAGAAGTTATAATTTCTTTCCCAAATTACAGAAATGAATGAGGTCCGTAATTTAGAGAGGAGTGATCTTCATACTCTATTTACAATTTGGAAGGAATTGTATGTTTTTAGTATTTATAATCAACGCATTTTGTTATTGATCATTATCAAACAATCTTGACGCGATGGCGACTCGCCGAGGGGCCTGAGACGAGTGTATAAAACGCAATGACTTACGCGAGAACGGATAATGAACTATATATATAGTTTTCGAAAGTAAATTTGATATTTTCTGAGAGACTTATTAGGCAAATTGAACTTAGTTAGAGTCGAATTCCCTCTAATATCTGGTCGGACAAAATAGTTTGAAAATCTTTTGGAATTGGATGGAGATTGGTGTGGTATAACGTCCACCTGTTATTACGATGCGATGGAAGATGAGATGGATGATGAGAAAGAGAAAAAATCGAGAAGATGAGTGAGAAAAAACTCATAAATAATCGAACAAATTTGATGTAGAAACATCAGGATTGCTTGATATGTGGGCGTTCCAAACTCTTTAGTCCTCTGGATTGATAGCCTGCTTATGCTTAATCACTGACATGACGATGGGGAATAATGCATAATAATTCGGGTGTAGCAGCCAAATGTCGGCTGATTGTTTTAACCGTATGTTAGGTCTTATCCGCTCGGAGACAGGATTTAGCTTTTCGTTTGCATTTGTTCGGATGAGAAGTCGTTGGCGAGCAACAAAAACACTTTTTTGAAGCATCACCATTATATGTTTGGCAAGATAATATCAAATCAAATTACACTTTTTGCGTCAATTTCTTTAGATTTAAGCCGGTCACGGAACATGAACTTTGGTGGAAAATTAATCAGTGCGGGGGTGGGGGGGAAATAATCATCGTATTGACGACACGATTATTGTTTTTATAGTTCAAGAAGAAAGCGTTGTTTCTGGAAAAGCTAACCTCTTTTTTTTTCTCTCTTTTTCTTGACTCCCTGCTGAATTCATCCTTTTTTATTGTTGTAAAACAATTCACCATTCTACTGTCTGACTGTCTATTTGTCAATGGACGATAACATCTATTTTTATTCTGATGATAGAATATATATTACATTGAAACAGACCCAATCGTGGATTCATCTTAAAATATTCGAAGAGCAGTGATATGAAAAATAGTACGCTGCTGATTAAATTTAAGGTGCGGTCTATTGTACATAAGGGGTCTTACAATATAAACGTGGGTATATATTGAAATTGACCACTAAATGAAACCTTCCGCGTTGGTAACTTTATAGAAGTTATCTGCCACTTTTAACTAGCCACTTTTGTCTTTGAATTATTATCAGTGTGCTCAAAACGGCGGATAGAAAAGTCTGAAGAAATAAGAAATCCGTTAGTTGTTTCAATTGCTTATTCTATACGGTGATAGGGGATGTTGATGAGTTATGATGTCGTCGCGGAAATAATTTTAGATATCGTCCGAACTTGAATAAAAGTAATTAATTGAATTGAACAACTTGGATTTAAACGAGAAAGCAGAAAGAAAAGATTTATACTATTTTATTTGAAATGTTTTTGACGTTGTCAAAATACAGTTTAAACCACCTTATTGCTTAAAAAATTAGATTCAATTTCGATGAAGCACAATCAAAAGATATCGGTTTTAAGTTTACTTCATAATCTATGGCAGTGTTTTTGCGGCAAAATATGATATTGGTTTCATTGTTTGAAACTAAGGAGAATGGTTAAGGCGATGTTGCTCTGTGGGATAATAATACAATTGAGATTAGTAATAACTGAAGATAAGAGATTTGGAGCACCGTTAAATGATGAGGCTGATGTGATGCTGATCATGATGATATCATATATATTCTCTTAAACGATGACGCAGGATGATGAAGATTGATGATGGTGATGATTTGATAGTATGATGATGATGATGAGAGAGGAGGAGGAGGAGGAGTAGGTGTGTGAAGATGATGATGATGATAATGATTTTTTGATGATGATATTTTTTCAGTTAGGAGGGATACATTCGCAAGTTATTATGTTATATATTTCTGAAATCCTTTTTTGTATAGGAAAGTATTTGTTGGTTCCAGATTTGTAAAGTGGCGTCGAAGCAAGCATGTTTGTATTTTTGGCAAACGATTATTCTAAGTCAGATTTGACGTAAAATGTACAAATTAGAAATTTATTTGAGGACTAACAGCAACAACAAAAAAATCGATGAATCAGAACATCTGTAAACACGACAAAACTTTTGGAAAGATAAAGACGAAAATATGTATATATAAGATAGTATGAAATGAGATGGGCCATTGAAAAAAAAAGAAGAAAAGCTGGACACGAAACTCTGACGCCATACATTTAACATTTTCATGAATTTGACATATTTAATTTTCAAACTGATAAGGGCAGATATCATTTCATTACGCAATGATGATTCATCTTCTCGTTAGTTTTAACGATGTAAATCATGACAATACTTCATTCTTAAATATGGTATTGGGCTAACATTTACACAGTTTTAAAAAAATCTGAGCTTTCATTTTGATGCCCTGCTTACAGTGTCTTAATGAATTGGGTCTAAAAATGATAGCCCTGAAAAAAATTGTATTTTTCCCCCACAAAATGATCATTTTTTAAAAAAAGTGCTTTTAAAAAGTGAAAATCGTAAGTTGCACCTGTGATTCACTTGCCCATTTCCTCCCATAGACTTACTGTGTGTACACCTGGGTCTAATAAAACTCGCCCCGAGTTTTATTGTTTATTCATGTATAACTTGCCATTGGCAGTGTAACTTTCCAAACTTTTGTATTCTAGGGTGTTTATTTGTACATTTGAACACTACTATGTAGCTCAGATATCAAAGTTTGACATTTTTTTAAATTGAAGCTCCACAATGTTAGCCTATCACTTTAAGTAAAGCCAAAAATGACTAATACAGGCTATTTTTGTATAAACAATAATAAAGTCCGTCACCTTCTGTGTAATCAACGTAATGTGTATACGGCTAATGATACCTTAGTTTGTAATAATTCGACGGCGAATCAAAATTGATGACATTTAATAATCTTCCCCGATACATCACCACCATCTGATCTCATCCATCACCACAAGCTTTCCCCGAAAAGAAAAGCACGACTTAGATGCGACACCTTCGCCAATTGGTTAAAATGCTTCGCTAGGCGCGACCAGGTGAGAGATTGGACCAATCATTGGTTCCGTATTACGGGTCATTAACGAGGAGCTAAGCGGAAAATCGCCAATGGTGATGGATGTTTTTGTAGTTGTCTATTTATGCGTTTATATTTAAGAGCTTCCAGCAAAAACTTTTGTGCGGACGGGCGTGTAAATCCCGCGTTGATTGCGATGATAGTGTGTATTTTAGGGTATCGCCCCAAGAGTAATGAGAATGATTAGGCTTACAAAGTAAATAGTCAGATCTTTTAAGACGAATGTAATCTTCGACACCTCTGTTTATGTAACGCTGTCAAGTCGTTCAATAAATGGGTGTTAACACATTTCGAGCGCTGTGTTAAACAAGTGCGAAATAATCAAAAGAGTGGGTAGATTGCATATGTCACATATCGTGATTTCTTGAATTTCTACATCCCAAATCGTGGATTACAAAATTGATTACCCCTAATACTTTTATGTATATTTATGTTGTATGCGCGTTTAATTTAATTTGTAATTTACCATTAGTAACGTGTTGCAGTGATAGTATAGGGACTTGTGTAAGTATTTTCATTCGTTGACTTCGTTGTTATGTTGCATCATTTCTATGTTTTCATCACAACACCCTATAAGCCATTCTTAATCCATCGCATTTTAACTAAACGATACTTTCTCGAATGGGACCAGTTGAAATTTTGATGATTGCTGTTAATATTTGCACAACTCAGACGATTTCGAATCAATGTATGTTATTGTCTCTCAGAAGTATATGATCAAGATTATGTTTTATATTTAAATTATGATTATCTTTAAAATCTAGCCTATAAGACTGAGGTTGAGAAAAGGTTAAAGCCAATGGCTAATATTTACCACAGTTTAAAAAAAATGTGAGCTACATAATCCTCCATGCTCCAAGTGTCTTTGATAAGGTCTAAAAATAAAGCCCAGAAAAAAATGCATTTCAAAATGATTATTTAGTGCTAAAAAGGGTGAAAATTGTAAGTTGACCGGATTCACCTGCCCATTTCCTCCCATGGACTTACTGTGTGTGGATCAAGGCAATTTTTTTACTCGCCCCGAGTACCTAATATTTATTCATTCATACCTTGCCATTGGCAGCATAACTTTCCAAACTTTTGTATTCTAAGGTGTTTACCTGTCCAGTTGACCACTACTATGTAGCTCAGATAGCAAAGTTTGACAATTTTTTAATTTGAAGCTCCACAATGATAGCCTATTACTTTAACGTGAGAATTGCGAAATAGTTTCGCAGTATACTTGTTCTTGTCTGTCGCTTTGAGGCGATTTCAAGTTGCACTGGTAAGAAAAACTAATTCCTCGTTCATTGCACCTTGTAACTAAGATGTAATTGTATAACTCCAGGGATCATTATGAGTAATTAGGTTAATACATTTCACTTGATGTAGTTAAGCGGATTGTGGAATTCGGTCAACTTTTTGTCATATATTAATCATTACGAATAATGGTATATATAATAATAGGTTCTATGTTTCTATTAGCGCGGTCAAGTCTGTTCATTTAATTCTTTATTTACTTTATATCATCAAAGGCCATGTATAGTGTTAGTAAATAGTGAAAAGTAGTTTTTCCATTTTTATTTAGATAGTCCTATAATTTTAAGGCGTTCTGAAATGCTTGCAATTTTGCAAACTTATAAGGGTAAAATGTATATCGCTGGTCAGAATGGCATTGTGTCATTCTAAACAATTTTTCGGTGGGGTTTTTTTTGTTTTTGTTTTCTAATGTTCGTGCTTTATAAGATTGATGAAAAATCGGTCTGATCAAACTATGTTTTGGGTTAAGGAACAGCGTCTTTTTCAGATGATTTATAGGGTATAAATGCATCTCTTTTGTTGTCTCTTGCATCTGCAAGGAGTGAGGGCAAAGGTCAACTTTCTTGGTTATAAGTAGCAGGTTTCGGTCATTTCACGAGGGAATTGGACCTCACGAACTCAAAATAGATTTTGTTTAAAAACGGTCAGGTTCTTGAAAACCCCAAGGAATAACTTCAGTCGAGATAATTATGTTATTCTTTGTGGAGTTTGGTGCCCGTTTGGCACGTGTATAAAATATTGCCTTATGATGTTGATTTTATGAGTAAACATGTCTCTAATCTGACAACAGTTTGAATATTATTGAGGGATATCAACAGAAGTATGGGGGTCACTAACTTCCGTGACGTTTTTACAGCCGTCTTTAAAGATGAAGAATCATTTGATGTTCTGAACTCGACAACCATGGGTCACAAAGGAAGGGAACTTAGGGAGAAAATAAAGGAAAATGAACAAAGACGAATTTGACAAAAAAAAAATGAAATGTGAATGGACGTGAACGAAGTCACGAGAGAAGAAGAAAGGGGAGGAAAGAAATGTAAGTAGAAATAACAGAATGGAGAATTATAGGAGAGAATGAGGATTAAAGAGGGGAAAGAAAAGAAGAATAAGAATGAAGGAAGAAGAAGAAGAAGAAGAAGAAGAGAAGGAGAAGAAAAACAGGAAGAAGATAAAGAAGAAAACGATGACCTAGAAGCAGACGACAAAGTTGAACTTCAAGGAAGCAAAGAGCAAAAAACATGAAGGAAAAAAGAAAGCGATGACTGAGCAGAGGGAAATGAGATAAGAAATTAAGAATTATTTGAATGAAATAGTATGGGCGTGTAGCGGGGGAAAAATAAGAACTTAATTTAATGGAGTAAATTAATTAAAAACAGAAATTACAGTAGTTCCGAATAATACAGGGGGAAAAAAACTACCTCACCCTTATCTAAACACAATGACTACAAAATACTAGAAAGAAAACGACTGGAATCGCTGAAGAAACTGAAGCAATTGAGCAAATGAGAAAAGGTCAAAATAAGAAAGTGAAAATGACTTCAAAGTTTATGACGCGAAACAGGTTCATTAGCCGTAATTGCAGAAAACATGGTCTACAAACAAATAGCCATATCCATAATTTATTGTCCACTTATGTCTTAAATATCTTCCGATCGTCTTTATTTATATATTTTAAACGTCTGGCCTTGGCTTCTTCTCAGAATGTCTCCAGCTTCATCTCAGCAAACTGATGAGAATTTTACTCGATAAGAAAGTGTCGCCTGTGGATCAATATTGTGCGCTATTTTGGCGCGTTTTTTTCGAGCAAGACAATTGGTTTCCATTACACCGATCGCTGATGAGTTTTTCGTTTCATTTCTTTTGGGAGATTGAAATGATCTGTTCGAAATTAAGTCAGGATTCTTTGATCGGTTGACGTCTCTGCTTCGAAACTTAAAGGAAGTTAACAATATAAACTACCTGTACGATACAGTAGCAAATACCAAACTTTATGTCTGTCTGTGTGTGTGTGTGGGGGGGGGGGGGGCGATTGTTCTCGAAACAGTTTTTTAATCGATTGAACAGAACTAATTTTGATCTATCAGCAGAACCATTATCGCTATAGAATATTAAAATTCTCCTTTTCGATTGAGTGAGGAAAGTAAAAACAATACATTGATTTAAAATACAGCCAAGACCCAGGTACTTATATAAATCATATACTAGACGAAAATAGGTCTTATGAATATGATCTCTGACTTTGGAATGGTCCAAGAAAAAATTGTAAAATGTAATGCATCTAAGTAGAAATACGGTTTTCAAAATCTGGGCTTCATACGTCTGTCGTTAAAACAAAACACAACAAGAGATGAATCATTTAAATCATTTAATTTGCTGAAGTTTTGTGACGGTAGTCTAGATTCCAGTCCCCACCTGTAGTTTTTAACCAAAGGTTTGGTGAATCTATAGTAGAATTTAACCCGACCAGAAAATATTCGTCAGCCACTGATCCAACTTCACTTGTGCGAGTTTTCAGTCGTAATAAGACCCGTTTAACAGACCGTGTTCACTTAAAACACGAATCGCGTCTAGTTTACCGTTTTTGCCAATTCAAATTCTGAATTCTAGTTCTGAGTTACGACGCTTCATTCATGTTGATAATTTAACCACACTTATTTCCAAATGAAAAGTGATGTTTCATCTCTAAAGGTCTGTGAAAATGAAGATTTATATAATTCTTAACATTATCAGCAGTTTTAGCTTTTATTTCCTGACGATTTCGAGCTGTACAAGGCGAAAATACAATCTCTATGCCAACTACCTGACTACACTTCAAAATACGGTAAGGGCTGTAGGAAACCGCTCTCTAATGAGCTGTCATTCAATGTACTTACAGGTGCAGTTGCGCAAGTGCTTGGGCAGTTCACGGTTGATGTCAACAAAGAGAGAATTACAAAAAGTCAAATCTAAAGAAACAAAACGGAAGGAGTGCAAATATGAAGTATGAAAACAAAATAAAACAAAAGAGTAAAGGAAGATAAGAGGTAAAGGTATATCGGATAAAACAGAAGAATATGAAGAAGGAAGAAGGTAGATAAAGAAGAATGGGAGTGAGGAAGAAGAAAAAACACCACAAAGAACAAAAAAGAGCAAAGAAGAAAATAAGGATGGAGGAGAAGAGTACTAGAGGATGGGAGTAGGAAGGAGAAGAAAGGATAGAGCAGGTAAATGAAAAAAAAGATGGAGAAGAAGTCGAGGAAGAATTCGAAGAAGAAAAAGAAGACGAAGAAGAAAAAAATGATAAAGAGGTAGAAGATGAACAAGTAGAAGTAGACGATGAGAAGAGGAAGATGAAGAAGAAGAAGGAGGAGGAGGAGGAGAAGAAGAAGAAGAAGAAGAAGAAGAAGAAGAAGGAGAAGAAGAAGAAGAAGAAGAAGAAGAAGAAGAAGAAGAAGATGATAAGGAGGTAGAAGATGAAGAAGGAGAAGATGCAGACAATGAAGAAGAGGAAGAAGAGGAGGAATAGGAGATGGGGAAGAAGGAGGAAGGGGGGAGGGGAGGAGGGCAAGGAGGGCAAGGAGACAGCAATATAAATTTATATTTTAAAAAGAAGATACTCGTCTTACTCTCTGTTAATCAGTTTTACAAAGCCACATTTTTCTGTTTCTCCGAGATTTTACCTTTCATACCACTCCTCCCGAAACCACGCATCCAGCTCTGGAGGTTTCAGCCCTATTTTCCAGCAGATTGCTCATGGTCCCAAGTAGTAGGTCTTGTAGAATTATAATCACGTGTGTTCTGTTGAAGGAACATGTCAGCGCTGCACGCGCCACTGTCCGGTGATTTGGTAAGTCAGCACGCGCGGATAGTGCACGATACACGAGGTTAGCACCACTGACGGCTTGGTCGCGCGGTCGGACAGTAATAAATTCGTGAGTATGATTGAAGTCGCTTATTTTTATGTGTCAGTGTTGCTAAGTTTGCCCATTTATGACGACGTTAATTGCTAATGTTTGTTTATTTGCATTGATGACGGAGATATATAGTTGATGATTTTGTTACATTGTCCTGAATGATTTAATACAGTTTCTGCTAATGTTGATTTTAATTTTCGTAATTCATCGCCATCTTTATTTCAACAGTTTTGTATGTTTATTAGCATTTGTTTTTCACGATTTAAAGAGCAGTGACATGATTGGGAGAAATAAAAAAATGCCTCTTGAATCAAACTTTTTAAAAGACATACCAAAGATACACCAGCTGGAGTGTATCTCTTGGCTGGAAGGATTTAGCTTGAATTTGTTTACTTAAACCGAATCAAGCATGAACATACTTGTATTTTGTTTCTCTCGAGGCTCGAGAGAATTAATATCCATAGACTGCTACACAACATATTTGTCTTTTACAAGGCATACTGATGGAAGTTTTTTTTTTTAGAACGAGTCAAAGTTTGACTACCAAATTTTCACAGTAGAATCTTTGTACAGTTTAGGACTATCCCCAATCATGTCAATCCCTTTAAGTAGTAATAATTACATGAGAGAAAGAAAGTGAAATGTAATGAAAAAACGTTATGATAAATGCATGCCTGTATAAGAATTGGGAAATACTGTAAAAATGTAGAAAAAAGGAGAGGAGAAAGATGAGAAGTAAAAGAAGAAGTAAAAGAAGAAGAAGAAGGAGGAGGAGGGGAGGAGGAAGAAGATGTAGAAGAAGAAGAAAGGAAAAGGGTAAGGAAGTCGAAGGTAATGATGAAGAAGGAGGAAGAGACGGATTAGGAAAAAACTAAGAGAAGAGAAAAGAGAAGAGAAAAATATATACAGAAAGATAAATTGCACAGCAAATAACCAATATAACACAATACATGCAATACAAAGAAAGAGAAATAGAAGTAGAAGAGACCAAAAGAATTGATGAGGACATAAACAGTGATAAATGTAATATGTTTTCTTCTAGTACTCATCGTCACCGTTGCACGTAAAGGACCACAATTGATTTCAAAATACGATTGCCGACAGGCGCGCAACTCATTACCTAGAATGATCAATCGTTCTTAGTTAACCAACGTGATGCTTTTAACAGCATCAATAACGTGTTTTGCAGG
>JZLH01S0599716.1:2293-34906 GCA_001188425.1 Eucidaris tribuloides
AGACACACTGTAGTGAAATTCCGGACAAGTATTTCATAGCGCATTTCATGTCACTTATACAATGTAATGTAATTTAAATAAGAATTAGTATGACTTAACCCTAGCCCCACACAGGTAGCCAACGAGAATAATGGGTGGTTGCAGAATACAAACACAACATTTTGATTCTGGATTAACTGCAATGTGACAATTATTAAAGGAACATAATGTGGTCACATTTTTGGGGCAACGATACGAGACAAGCCGCGGAGTTTTGAATTCGTTGTGGTTTAGAAATGTCTTTATCAGGGAGGCCAGTGAACAGATTGTTGCAGTTATTAAATAAATGCATGCCCCAAAATTTCAGTTGTACGGTGATAAAGAAAAATGACGTATTTTGTCAAGTCTCCTCAATGACATGCATTGTAGCATGGACATTACAAAACCCAACTCTTAAATGTCATTGATCTCGTCAATCAGATTGCGCATTATGAATAAAATAATGGCCCTTCAAAGATACCGTAAATACATTAATTAATTTTGTAGCCTCATTCACTAAACTGTTCTTGATCTTATTTTTTGTCCAAATTTATTTCGCATTCTTCCGTTCTTTCATGTTTATTTCAATATTTGGTAATGAAGTGTGAAATTGTTTATTTAAAGGGAGAAGGCGCCAGCAACTGACAGGCATAAGTTAAGAAGATATTTGAGTTCTTGCCAACCAATCAGATTGCACGTGCACTGCAGGGAGCTGACCATGCGTGACCAATGCATGCCACGCGACGTGTGTTAGCCGCACCGTCGTAATGTAAACACTGTTTGAATTGATAAGCTCCTTCCCTATAGCTGTTTCTACAAGTTTTGTCTCAGGGTAAAACTTACAAAGACGTAAAATAAACACAAATTAACTAATTTTTAGGGCCCTGCATGAGGGTGATTATCACGCAGTACCCCTTGTTTAGGCTATTTTTTGTCACCATGTCCCATAATTCTCACGATACTCACAATGTCATTTTTATTCTTAACTTATGCCTGTTAGCTGCTGGCGCCTTCTCCCTTTAAGTTGTAAAATACAAAATGCCAACATTTAATAACAAACGCTTCTTGCATTGATTTCTAGTTCCATTCTTATAACAATAATGCCATACACATTTAAGAAATCTTTCATCGATATCTTCGAGCTGTATTAAATTCACTGTTACTTTTGTGTTTCAATACATGATTTAATGGTTTCTGTTATTGTAAAATCATTAAATCTACCGGTTGTATTTGACAATTTTAGATTCTTGAAACAGCATGCGTACAGTGTAACTGTGGATGGCGTCTGACTTATGATGGCTCCACAGTCGTCATAACTTTTTGTCACTGGACTTATCCATAAAAGCCCAATTTCAGTTTCGGGGATTTTTTTTTTTTATTTGAATGCTTTATGTCCAAAGGTCATCTCACACCAATAATAGATTGTAAATGTCAGTCGTTGTTTTTTTTTTATTTTTAATTAATGAAAAATCTCGGGGGGGGGGGGCGAGATTTTTGACAAAATTTCACATTACAGCATCCAAGGAGTTAATAAGGTGTTAAGGTTATCTGAGTTATAACTCATCAGAAAGAGCAGACCCTGCATACTCTTTCTGATGAGGTATAACTCATATAACCTTTTTTCCAGAATATTGTTGGAAATGTCAAAAGGAATATTTCGGGGAATGTTTATGCCAAAAACTAGCGTTAAAAAGGTTTAAAGTGATTTATTTGAAAAAGTATGATTTCATGCATATATTTGCATGATTAATTAATCATATATAAGCGATGAATATTTTACAAAATTATATTACGCAGTTTTGTAGTTTATACGAGACACTACGCTCATCGCCGAGATCTCAAAGGGGGGGGGCGTTTTGTATAATGGAATCATCAATTATTTCCAAATTATTTGTACTGCATTTTCACGTTTGTTCTGCAAATGTATTTTGTTATGAATTGTGCAATGACAGAAATTTTGACATCTAATTAGTTCATTATGCAATGATTTTATGTATTTAGGGACTTGTTAATACTTTTTAAAACTTGCCGCAATTCAGACTGTGACTGTAATGACAATTGTGACTTGTTGCAACATTGATTGATTGATTGATTGATTGATTGATTGATTGATTGATTGATTGATTGATTGAATGAGTGAATGGTTGAAAGAGTAAGGATATTACTCAATGGTGCGATTATAGGCGTTCGAAAGACTGTCGAAAAACCGGTGGGGGGGGGGGGGGGTTCACGGCCAAATCATGTCCATTCGCAGACAAAAAAGCCAAAAATGGAGACCGTCGGAAACCGGTTCCACGGCAAAAAACAAACAAACAAATTTTTAAAGAGTTCATAAAACTATCAAAGCTCTGCAGTAGTACTGTGACATCTGAAAGCTACCATTATTAAAGTGATTGGCTGCATTGTCTTTCGTAACATTCCTTCAACCTGAACATTTCCTCAGTACTCATTTCGTACGCCAAGATTTATCATAATTTTCATGTTGATTTTTTTCTTTGTACAAGTTTCGTTCAAACTGACCTTTGCGCAAATTGTAACTACGAGTAAAGTTATTCTATCTTCTATGAGAAGAAAATAAATCGTCCAGAATAAACATTGTTCTACTAACTGTCTAGCACAGAAGAATGCACATTCCCAAGTACATCTAAGAAACCCTTCGAGTTTTTCCACCTTCTAAAGGTGATGTCCCTGAAATATTCCCATCCCGCATATGCGACTGAGTCTTTCACAACGAAAATATGCATAAACACTTTTTCATTTTTTAACGATGGTTTATTGATCTGTGCGCAATGATACAATGCATCAATGAACAGAACACTGAACCTGCTACGTGTTCACAATAATATCAGATCGGCCATTTTGTTGAGGAAGTGCGTCACGGCAAATGTGGTAAGTTCAGTACGTTAGGATTTATGACCCTTCACAGATATTATTTTGATGTTTACTGTCTAATTGCATGGGTTTCCTCTACCTATTTATATATTATACGCGGTGGTTATAATATGAATACTTGATAAAGCATAATGTTTCAATATAGACTTGTGTGGAGTGATGCTTTGCGATCGACACTATAAGGAAAGACGCATGCAATATTTCCATCGGAATTCGGGGGTCCATGCTCAGATCGGTTCAGTTTTATTGACTAAAATTACCTTCCACGATTAGGGAATCATTGTGAATCTGTAATTTGTGGAACCAATCATAGTCGGTTACAATTGCGGTCTTGATTTGCAGATGGATTAGAAAATGTGCACCGAATACGATATGGAACGTGACTGATTTTGGATAAACAATATACCCTCCCACTGGCTTCAGAATTGGGGGGGGGGGGGGGTACAGTTAACCTCCAAATGGCATTTTATCATGGTTCAGTGATGCTTATATTGGTAATTTGCCTTCATGAATTGATGCAGATTTGATTATGTATTTCATAATCATATTTTCTCATTATTTTTTTTTTAATGTTACTATCTTTCAACAGGTTAAACAGAACAACAGAAAAACCCATGCAGCCCTTGAATTACACACACACACACACACACACACACACACACACACACACACACACACACACACACACACACACACACACACACACACACACACACACACACACACACACACACACACACAATCACCCACACACACACACATTTATGATATAAGATATACCTTTTCATTCCTATTCATTTCTGACCCGCAAATGATTTCGCTCATTACGCCACTGGGCCATACCCATGCAAAGTGCCCATTTTTTGGTCCTATTATGTAAAGTTGGGCACAAGCTCCTTTACCATGGAGTGGAGAACAACGGGTTTGTTTCTCAAAGGATTTGCAGTAATGAGGATGAAATAAGTTTGGGGTGCCCTAGCAAAAATGAGGGGGGGGGGGAGGGGATGGGAGAGAATAAATATCCCATTTAGAAAATAAGGTTTATGACAACGGTTTGCAGGCGGTCGGTAGACGTTTTTCAGGGGTACTGGGTGATGGGTGTAATCGGCAGAATCCAGCGCTCAAACCGGTTAAGTCGACACGCAACTAAAAGCCATTCCTTTAGTTTACCTGACATAATCCTTCATTTACCAGACGAATGACCAAGTCGACAAGCCTCCCCCCAAAAAAAACAAGGGATGAACATGTCTGACCCATCGCCGCTCAGACCTGTCAACCCCCCCCCCCCAAAAAAAAAAAATAAAATAAAATAAATAATAAATAAATAAATAAATAAATGAAAATTAATAAATAAATAAAAAAAAATCACCCGATATTTTACCCGACAAATCCTAATATCGTCAGTTCGTCATTGAAATTCGTTTGGCTTGTTCAGCCCTCAGATATGCATGAAGACGTTCGAGTATTATGCTAAGAATTCATCACGATGAGTGATACAAAATCTACACCATATGAAGAGACTCAAGGACCATCGGGTGGATCAGCTGGGTTAGATAATCCCCACCCAAAACCAGTGAGCTCCGATGACCCAACTCGTACAGTGGCGCTTTTTAAAGGCGGCATTAAAGTAAGTATAAATTTAATACATGGTCACAAGCAAATTTTTATACAATAATTAAAAAGTATATATATTTTGGAAAGCGATGTAAACTCCTAAAAAAATGTGCGGTCAAAATTTGAGAATCGAAAGCTCGAAAGCTTTTCTCAGACATTAATCTGTTTTTTGTATACAGTGCGTCTCAAAAAAAAAATGGTACAATCGGAAATTATTTTTTTAATATATGAAAATCATATACAACCTAGTCAAATTGGGTATTTTTATAGAGCTAAAAGAACATACTTTCCAGTGCAATTTATTTCATTTCATTTGGTTGTGTCAATCTTGAGATATATTGCATTTTCTGCAATGACGTAAAATCATGTTTGTCCCAGTATACTGTATGTGCCGTATACATGTGCATCCAGTTACTGCATATTGCTTAACAAATTAAAAACCCCAAAGATTGTGAAAAGTATTTGTAATCATTCAATCTAGCGAATGAATAGAATTGTTAGGTTGTACATTTCTGATTTCCTGTTATTTGAACTACAAAGGAGGTACATAACTTTGACAAAATGGCTAAAATGAATGAGATGTGCAGATCATCATGATGTCAGTGTGAATGAAGTCTGGAAACAGAACACATGGACATTGTGCAATATCATTTCAATGCCGAGTAAGGGCTATTTGTATTTTTTTTATTTACTAGATAATAGAAATAAACATATTAAAGGCAAAAAGGCATTTGTTATTTGTTTTATCATTGATTTTTATAATTCAATTTGCATGAGTTCTGTAAGTAACAATACCACCAATTCAGTTATCATTGGGACCAATACACAAAAGTGGGACAAACGTGATTTTGCCTGACTGCCCAAAAGTAATCATAACTGTTGACGTATAAAAGCAAATAGGATGAAAGTATGTTTATCAGAAAGAGAATTTATTCTGCTTTAGTATAATACCAAATACTCATACCTTTTGAAAAAATTGCATACCTAAAATATTTTTCTCCCGATTGTACCATTTTTTTTTGAGACACACTGTATGTGTGCAGTTGAGAAAAAAAAATCACATATACATCAGTAACATACTGAATGTTTAAGGAAATTTGAATATTTCATTCAAGAAATATTCTTTTCAAAATGTTGATTAAATGCTACCAGAGACATAGATAACGACGAGATACGAAGCAAAGACCATTTTTTTCTTGTGCGGTGAACAAATTCTGCCACGGCATTGAAATGCAAATTATGTTCGCCGATGCAGAGAACTTCAGAAAACAGCCATACAAGTGCTACTGCGCACGCTCACACTTCCCTTCAACTGACCCCTAGGTCACTAGAACGGTTTCATAATAAATTCAAATCTTATGCATACTATAGCCTATTGATAAAGGATGCTCTCGACAACCTGATAGTTCGGCCAAGCTCTATGGTAGTCAAGAACAACCTTTGTTTCAAAGGTATGCATGGAATTTGAATATGTTATGAAAACGCTATAACGCATTCAAATTTATGGATGTTTCTTTTCTGGAACTTAGTGATAAGATATTTCGCTCATCTGTTCTCTCCGGGGGGCCACTGTCATTACAAGGAGGAAACCATGTTCGCACACAAAAACACGGAAATAAAGGGCTTGTTTTCACAGAAGGGCAGTGTACGTGTGTACAGTAAAAAGGGTATCAAAATCAGAAAAAAAACTAGGGTATACTTGTACAAAAGCTTGGGACAGACTTGATTTGAAAATACTTGTTTAGGGTATTATGAGATCGAAGAATAATTTCTTCTTTGCGGGTCATTTTGAAAGTCAATGTACGATGATGTCCACCTTGTAGCTGACATTGGCTCCCCCGGATCTGTTTTGTAAGAATGCATTTTCAATAACGAATATGCAGTTTGCATACATGAGTTCGAGAGCATCCTTTGTCAATATAGGCTATAGTACGCATAAGATTTGAATTTATTATGAAACTTCTAGTGACCTAGGTCAGTTGAAGGGAATTGTGAGAACGTGCGCAGTAGCACTTGTATGGCTGTTTCCTGAAGTTCTCTGCATCGGCGAACATAATTTGCATTTCAATGCCGTGGCAGATTTTGTTCACCGCACAAGAGAAAATTGGTCTTTGCTCCGTATCTCGTCGTTATTTATGTCTCTGATGTCACCTTCTGTAAATGGTAACACTGCTAGAATATTTGTTGCCACTGTAAAATTTTCCATTGACCTTGAGCGTATTTTTTGTTGCAATTTGTGTTTCTGGAACAGTCAATTAAACTACAAGTATTCTGAAAGTATGATGACATGTTTGGATATATATCATATAAAAATAACAATTGTAAAATATTAAGGTTTTTTTCAGTCAATGAGGAGCTGTTCTGCGGGTGACAATAATAATTTAGTTAAGACTTTGATAGAAGGCTACACTACAAACTTGTCTGTTACCAGGTACACATAATTATGGACGTTATTTAAAATGAGTCAACTTTTGACAGCAACATTTTCACAGTAGAATCACTGCATATTTTACTTAATTCTAGAATAGAATAGTTTTTACCCCCAAGTTGAGGACAACCCCCAATCGTGTAATTTACGTTTAACGATAAATGTGTTGAATTTTCTTAAAACCATCAGAAACTATACGTAAATACCTTGAAAGGTGGGAATAATGTAATAATTGTCACTGCAAAGCGAATGTTTCATTGTAAAAAATTCATTTATTAGGTACTCGCAGTATTTTAAAGACACTATATAACACTGTGGAAGACATGTTTAAAAAATTGTCGAACTTTGCTATCTGACAAATCCGACAGTATTGGGAAACAAATAAACACCTTAGAACACAAAAGTTTGGACAGTTATGCTGTCACTAGTACAATACCTATGTGCAGATACAAATTGGCACATTAATTTCCTATCAGGCGATAGGAAATTCTGCAACACAGCAGTCTATGGGAGAAGGCTGGAATGGTCTCTCAAGAATTTTTACTTTTTAAAGCACTTACTGATCGTTTTAAACTGCAATTTTTTCAGGGCTTCATTTTTAGACCATGTCAGACACACTGGTAGCATGGGGGATCATGCAGCTCAGATTTTTTAAACTGGAAACATTATCATACAATGCCTTTAAGGACAAGGTGTCGTGGCCGAGTGGATAGAGCGTCCGCCTCACAATCGGAAGGTCGTAGGTTCGAGCCTCCGGTCTGGTCATACCAAAGACTTTAAAAAAATGGTACCTTTTGCTTTCCAGTCAGGCGCTCGGCATTCTAGAACAGAGAAGGGTAATACCAACATTTATGTTATGCAGGGCCCACTGGAAGATCAGTCTATTTGATTGCAGTGGCTACCATGGGTAAATAAACAATACTATTATATTATTATTCTGAAATAATGTTTACACCACCTCATATTTCACCTACAGTCCTTTTTACGTAATCTCAAAGTTGAAAGTCGTACAGACAAATCATCGAGCCTCGGTGACCTGGGTTTCGGACACTCGGTGGATAGGAACACTGATTGGACGAAGTTTGAAGACGACAAGCGTGTAATTGTAAGTGTTCATAGACCCCTGTGAATGAAACCACAGATTGGGTCGAAGGTAAGCAATATATCACACAACTGCATGTCTTTCATTGTGTACAAGGGGCGACTGAAAAGTTTTGAGCCTCCGAGAGATGGTAAGAGGCAAATTACTTTATTGCCCTATTTTCCACATAGTCCCCCTGTGAGTCCACACACTTCCTCCAGTGGTGACGAAGTGCCTCGATGCCTATGCAATAGAAGTCCTTCGTTTGGTCCTCCAGGTAGGAGTCAACGGCATCAATGACCTCCTCATCGTTGGTGTAGTGTTGTCCAGCCATATCCTTAAGATTCGGGAAGAGGTGAAAGATGGGGCTAGGTCAGGTGAATATGGTGGGTGCGGAACAAATTGGAAGTCACAGTCACGAATGGTTGCCATCGCCACCACTGATGAATGCGCTGGAGCATTGTCCTGGTGAAACAACCTTTTGTGATCATTCCTGGCCATTTTTTTTATGTTCTCACGTAGGTGCTTCAGAAGGTCAGAGTAGTATTGCCCATCGATAGTGCATGGAAGAACCATGTTTGTACCATACAATGTTTCCATATTTCGGTACCATAGGTACCGTGGATGTACCATAGTTCTACCATTACCCTAGTACCATCGATACCATGAAAGAACCATGTTTGTACCATACAAATTGCATTTACCGTGGGTACCATAGTTGTACCATGCCCCCAGTACCATCGCTGTAGATTTGTACCATCACTACCATGGTACAAACCTGATTGTACCATGCACATCCTAAAAAGTATGGTACTCACTTTCAGTACCGTGGTTTTACCATGGTATTACCATGGTATTACCATGGTATCCTGCAAAAACCCACAGGTACCGTGGGTACCATGGTATTACCACGGTACTACCATGGTACTACCATGGTAACTATGGTACTTTATTTACAAGGTTAACCCTTCTGGAGGTAGTCCACCATCAGCACTCCTTGCGCATCCCAGAAAACAGAGGCCATGACCTTGCAAGCAGAAGGTGTGACCTTTGCCTTCTTTTGGGTTGGTGACATGGAATGCTTCCATTGTTTTGACTGCTCCTTGTTCTCAGGCTGATAGTGATGAACCCAAGTCTCATCCACAGTCACAAATCGTTCCAAGAAATTGGATGGATTAGCCTCAAAGAGTGACGAGTTCTCTCTTGACATTCTGCATCTGGTGTGTTTTTGTTCAAGAGTCAAAAGACGTGTTACCCATCTTGCAGACACCTTTGACATTGCAAGTTTATCTCTGATTATATGATCTGCTCTCTCCTGTGAGATGCCCAACTTCTTGGCAATCTGATAAGTTGAGATGCGGCGATCCTCCATGACCTTATGAAGGACGAGATCATTGTTTTCCGGGGTTGTTGCTGTTTACGGCCTCCCTGACCTTGGTTCATCTTCAACATTGTCTTTGCCGCGTTTGAACTCATTTACCCATCGTTTCACTGTAGCAGTTGAACGGGCATGTTCACCTGATGTGTCCATCATGTCCTTATGGATCTCAGCGGGGTCTGCCCGCTAGTCATACGGACCGATCTTATAAAAAAAATTTTCATAAGACGCTATTCAGTAAGAACATAAGGGTCGCAAGTTCTTAAGGGTCATTATTCATTAAGCGATCCCGCTGATTATAAAAAACATGAGGTTGCATACATAAAGTCATTAAGGGTCCTATTCTATACCAATTAGGGTCGTTTTTATAAGCGTCCCTATTCATAATACAAAAAGAGGGCCTATATACATAAAGTCAATATTCATAAGGGTCGCTAGTCATAATCGAACAAAGGGGTCGCTATCATAATAGAAGAGCGAGCGGGTCGCATTATAAAGCCGTCAATATTCATAAGGGTCGACCCTTCCAGTACATTATGAATAGCGACCTGTGTTTTCTGGTTGGTGTAATAATGATCCTTATGAATATTGACCTGTTATGAAATAGTGATTCTTTTTCAATTATGAATAGCGACCCTTTTCTGTCGATATGATAACGACTCTTTATGGATAATTGTACTTTGTGATACTGCCCTTTGCTTCCTATTAGATGAGTGACCCGCTTCTTTGATTATGAGTTTAGTGACCCTTATTTTAACAACCCAATTTGGATTATGAACAGCGACCCTTATGACTTATTATGTATAGTGACCCTCATGACTTATTATGAATAGCGGTCCTTATAATTCATGACCCTTTTCTTCGATTATGAATAACGACCCTCTTCTAATATTATGAATGGCAATCCCTATGAATAATGGTCCTTATGAGTTTATGAATAATGACCCTATTTTCCCTTTATGAATAGCGACCATTCAGGTATAGGAAATTACACGTTATGAATAACGACCCTTATGAACCACGGTCCTTATGAATAGTGGTCCTTATGACTAGCGAAATTATCCCATCTCAGCTGGGGTCATGCTTTTCAGCTGCAGATACTTGATTACAGCTCGATACTTTGTCCGTACGTGTTTCATGAAACACTTGATACAGAAAGTTTAGAAACCTGTAAAATAACGATAAAGATTGCTATGACCAAGAAATTTGGTGGGTAGGATTAAGATATGTGACAGACTTCATGGACCAAATTTGGTCTGCATATCTTATTATGCTAGGCTCAAAACTTTTCAGTCGCCCCTCGTATAGGCCTATAATCTACAGTAAATTCTTCGTTCCTCACAGCTCGGGGAATATAATGTAATATATGTATAACAAATTTACAATTACATGATTGGGAGAAGTAAAAAAGGTTGCCTCAAGAACCAAATAGGTTGACATAATATACACTAGCTGGAGTGTATCACCGGACTGGAAGGATTTGTCTTTACTTTTGGAGGAACAAGCGTTTATTTACCTGCATGTGCCCTGATAGAAATGTATCGAATACAATAACACCCAACAGATTCGCCTGGCACAATGAGCACTGATGGTGAATATTTCTAAAGTAATGATCATTTAACCATAAAATTTGGACTGCAGAATGCAAAAGCCTGAAACAGTATACCAAAGTAACAACTTCTTCCAATCTTGCTATTTGCCTTACATTTATCTGTGATAGGTAAGGAGTACCTACTACTTCATATTCTGGGGTCAACAGTTATCAAATGTATACTTGTTTGCGTCTTCAGCGAAATTTTTAGATTCATTTGTTACACAAATGAAGTATTCTTTTAACCAAATAACCTTTTAGCAATTAACAATCAGTTCATTGTAGGCCAAGGATGACTGAGAGATGGAGTTACAACTATAGAAATGATGAATTCGACAGCTGTCGGTTTTAAGGATAAGACATCTTTGGGTGTTTTACTGTCTTTGATGTTCGATGCTAAATTTTACCGATGTCCTAACCTAGAACTGACGATAAATTTCAATAATTTATAAATGACAGCGAATACTTCACCTGTTTTTCGATTACACGCAATGATTTTTCGCGTATACGAATGAGCGTGACAAGTGAAAACAAAAAAAACCTAACCCTAATTCCTAACTCGTTTGCAAGCTTGAATCAAGTTCATATGTTGTGCAAAATATGTGAGATATTACCCTTCTTTAACAATCCAATCAATCCGACAAATTGCTTTGACGTTTTATGATCTTCATATAAGATTCTGTTTGACGGACTACAGTATGTCTAAATAGTGCAAGGGCGTGTCTACTGAAGTATGTAGTTTCCACAAGACTTTTGGGAAATTAATTTTTGTTTTTCATTTCGCGCGTCCCTCGATCGCGCACTTAGCATTGTGTACACATTCAGTCTTTTGCGATTTGGTACGGCAAAAACGTAATTATCATTCTGAAAGCATTTGATCCTCTGAAACAGGCTAGTAGTCATACAATAAATCATAATTCTTTTGTCTTTTCATCTGTTAGAAAGGTCCAGTTATATACCCAATACATTATAGAGTGGCGGCGTGGACCCACGTTCAAAGAGAATCGAGTTGTAGTAACTCAATGCCGTATGTCTCGTTGTCTAAACCGAGTTCAGACAATATTGACAGAGAAAAATCAGATGTTTGTTTTTGTATTATTTCGCCTTATATTTCTGTTAGACTTGACCTTTATCGCCTGAAAAAAATCCCTAAAGTTTTATTAATTGGTATTTCTTTCTTTGTTTGACTATAGCATGATTGCTCAAGTTCAGAGGCACTTTCGATCTTACGAAACGCCCGGAAATTGGAAATAGTGGCATATCATCCATCAGAACCCGAACTATCGTCTTCATCAGTGCAAAACGTAGGACAAGCCGAGATTGTAACAGAACTAATAAAGCCCGGTAAACAAAAAAGTAAACTTTTAAATGTAATCTTGTTCCTCCTTGGATTTCCCAGTATCATGACTTTTTGTATGTATTGAATTTCTCAGTACAAATAGACCCAAGTTTATTTTTTTTTGTAAAACACGGGAAAATATTGCTTTTACAATATTAAGCTTTATACGAGCTCAAGAGGTGATCTGCTATGAAGCGGATCACTAAAACGATTCCGACGAAATGAAGAGATGGTACCTACCTGTGCATACCTTACCATTCGCACAGATTTTTAGGCAGGTAGATGTGGAAGGCGGTGTAACCAGCTTTGTTATCATGGGGCTGAGATTTGGACAATATGGAAATAACAATTAAGGTTTAATGCAGTGAACATAGTTATTAATAATAATACCAAAATATTTTTTTTTAATATGGAGAGTTTCGGGATATAATGAGGAGAGATGAAGTAGCTGATAAATAAGGAAGATAGGAAGAAGGAAAGTGCGGTTTCCTGCTCAGTATAAAACTGTACTTTGTCTCTTGAATGAAGTCATATGTATATAGATATATTTTTCAAAGATGCATTGTGTCATTGTGACAGGCCTGTGGGAACTGGTAATGCTACAACAGCCCGACAAAAACAAAAGGTAATTAGGGGGTGCTGCATCAGCACCAGGCTTGTCACACGATTGCACCATGTGCATCATTGGGCTCAAAATAGTACACATTGACCCTGTTTTGTGGAGGTCCGTATAGTATAAAGCAATAGTAAGGACCACATTAGAAACACAACTACGTCTACAGTGCAAATTTAACAACATTTTGACCTACGAAATGTCGTTGATTCTGTATTCTTCGAGCAGTTTTGTATCCCTTCGTACCTTAGAAACAGCGGCGTCGATCCATGTTTCGGATTGGGAGGGGGAGGAGGGCAAAAGTGAAAAAATGTCCAAAATTTTGGTCGCGCTGCGCGCGCCACATTGTAACTTGACGATTTCGTGTGTTTAATAGTATTTTTATGCCATGTCTAATGGTTTTCTAGTGCTTTCCAGTGCTTTTTAAAACATATATTTGCATTGCATATCGTCGTGCGCATGGCAGAATGTCGTTAGAGCAAATAGGTGTGCATGGCAGAATGTCGTTAGCAAGTGTTCTAAGCAGAATGTCGTTAACATTAAATTGCCTCTAACTTGACCTAAAAAAAACTTATTCCATATTTCTGCCTAACATACTTATAAAAAGGACCTAAAAGATCACAATACTTTGATTTCATGTGAAATAAGCCAACGGTTGTAACACTACAAGCAATTTACTGTTAATGACATTCTGTTTCAGCACATGTTAAACGACATTCTGCGATGCACACCTTTTTGCTCTAACGACATTCTGCCATGCGCACGATTATGAATCTTTCAAGTTACCGCCCCCTCCCCCCCCCCCCGATCGACCCCTCAGCTTGGAAATTAAATAAATTGAAACGAAATATCTTAAAACGCAACATTCAGTTTCTTAACTTTCTGTTAACTCTGCCCAACAGATTTCAAGGAATTGATTAGCAAATAATAAAAGGTCCTTGGAATTCCCATAAACCTAAAGAAAGGAAAACAATGTTCGCGCCCATGGTACACCCAGCGTGTGGATGGCGAATAATTTTACCAGCAGCTGAAAACAATAGTAAATAAAAAAAATCTTCCCGAATCGTTACGAAGCATTTTATTTCCTCCTTAATCGTGTCTTTTGGAGTGGACTATTTTTTTTGGGGGGGGGTGTCTCAGCTTTTAAAATGCAGCTTACTTGTGAAAGAGTTCATTGGTTTTGAATTTTTTTTGTCACTCATGTATAAACATATCAACATATTTTCTCTTTCATATTTTAATAGGAGATAAACCGATTCCTGAAGAAACACCAATTGTGTCTGCAAATTCTTCAGATACCACAGCACAGGGGCTCTCAAAATTGGACTTACAAATTATTGAAGAGTTTGCACATTTCATCAGAGTTCATACCACGATCACAGATATTGAATTAACAGACCTTTTTGGTATGATATCATTATCATGCCCATATCTGGAATCATTATCGCTGATTGGTCTACCGGCTCATATTTCCCAGCATACCACATCCCAGTACGAGACGTTGAGTGGTGTGTCCCCGGTTCTGTTTTCACTGAAGACCTTAGAGCTGCAATTAGGAACTGACAGTGTACCCGTTTTCCAAATTATGGGGCTGTTTAACCTGACGTCAATATCATGTCCAAACCTGAGTAAAGTTGCCCTTGGTGGGTATGCAGTAGAAATACCAAAACGGAATGATTTGCAAGAATTTCGGGGAAAGATGTTACTACTTCAGACAATCGAATTAAGCGTAATGAGTAAACTTCTTTCATCGTTCCAATTGATGGACCTTCTCGCCCTACTTTCACGGTCATGTCCAAACCTGAAAAAACTGTTGATTGATGGACATAAAGTTGATGTACCACGCATAGATACAGTTAGGATATATCATATATCTCTTGGCAGGTTCTGGGACAGGGTCCTTTTACTACGGACCCTCACACTGAGCAACCAGTACGAGTCATCGCTAAACCTGGAAGACCTACTTTATCTGACATCAGAGTTATACCCAAACTTGAAGGAGCTCATAATAGATGGGGATGAAGTAGTTATACTAGATCGCACTGAAAATCCACGAATCCATCCGTTAAGAATGTCATCACTTAAGATCATCTCACTGACAAACAAATGTCGTTCAACTTTACAATTTGCGGATCTACTCTTGCTTATATCAAAGGCATGTCTAACTCTGGAAGAGATGTACATTGACTGGCATAAATTGGAACTATCAACTCACATCGATGTAGACCTGCATCTGTCCACTTGGTTCGAGTGCAACTCACTACGTACCATCACACTCAAAAACGAGTCTCAAACATCCTTAAAACTGATGGACTTGCTCGCCCTGATGGCCTTGTACTGCCCGAACCTGGCGAAGCTGGTAGTTGATGGGCATAAAGTGCATGTTGTCGATGGTGACCTTTCACTGCATGCATGGCATGTAACATGGAGAAAACTATCACTACTACAGATCCTTCAGCTCAAAACCCCTGACCTATGGAAGACCTCTCTTGAACTGTTGAGCCTACTTGACCTGACATCCGAATTATGCCCATACTTAAAAGAGCTTGTCATTAGTGGGTACATGATAGGTTTACCAACTCAGATTGACATGTGGCGAAGGATTTGGACAAATACCTCATCTCTACAAAAAATCACATTGACCAACGGTTTCATGAATGACACATTCCAACTCACGGAACTACTCACACTGATGACAGTATCTTGTCCAATTTTGAAGACACTTACGATTGATGCTGGGTACAAGGTAAAAGTGCCCAGGCAATCTCTACTGCAGGAAGTGATTGCGGGGAAAACATCATCGTTGCAAGCCATTAGGTTTATATCAGATTTGGCATCAACTACTCATCAACTAAAGGACATACTATCCCTGGCAGCAATGCTATGTCCAAGCGTGAAGGAACTCGTTCTTCATGGGTGTCGAGTAGATAAACAAAGTGATGAGGACATGTTGCCCCTGCCATCAGTGCAGACCATTGAATTGATTACAAGATGCCAGAGGAATCCTATCCAACTAATTGACCTACTTTATCTGACGTCAGCGTCATGTCCAAACCTGGAGAAACTCGTGGTTGATGGGTATACAGTAGGTATACCACCTCAGACTAACTTCATGCATGCTACCTCTATCAGAAATGCATCAATACGAAATATTGCTCTGATCAGCATGTTTGAATCATCTATGTTACTGACAGGCCTACTTGCACTTGCAACAATGGCATGTCCACACCTGAAGGAACTCGTTGTTGATGGTGCTGCAGTCATAATACCAAATCACAAAGACTTAGGCCGTCTGGAAATGACTTGCAGTGATATATCATCCTTACAGATCGTGACACAGTCTTGCGATGAATCTGTAGAACTCATTGAGTTACTCGTCATCACAGCAATTACATGTCAGAGCCTGAAGGATCTTGTGGTTGACGGAGTTGGTCTGGACCTGCCAAATTACACTCAAATACCTGATACTATTGGGCTTACGATGTCGTCACTCCAGACCGTTTGCCTGAAGAACTTGCATTGGGAAGCTGTCCAACTGGTCGACCTAATCGCTGCGACAGCGAGTTTATGTCCAAGGTTGAGGAAACTCGTTATTGAGAACAGTTTACACTCCATTGCTTATCAAAAGGCCTGCAAAACAATGTCGCCACTGGAGACGTTACAACTGCAGCGATGTGACGATGTCTTTACTCTGAATCAACTTTTCACCATGATAGCAGCACTATGCCCCAAGTTGAAGAACCTCCTGGTCAGTGACTGCAGACTTGATGTAAACCAACCACGTCAGGAGATCATGGAGCATATGTCAGAGACAAAGACGTCTCTTGAAACCATCTACCTAAACCGTTGTTTTGGGTCACTCACAATATCAGATATTACAGCGTTGACAACAGTGTTTTGTCCTAACCTAACAGATTTTCGAATCAATTCGAAAATTGTCACATTGCGCAATACAGTGACAATCACAGGGAAGATCCCCGGGAAGATCAGCTCGAGTTATAGTGTTACTAGTGGTTCGGCAAAGACATCGGACATGTCGGGTCTGACAGAGAAATCAAGTGATGAGGAGATCGTTGGTCAAACATCCCCAGAAGAAATGAGTAGGTTACAATCACCGTTTGTATATGACATCCTCCTAATATAACTTTCTAGCTAATTCCCTTTAAGCTGTGAAAGCCACAAGTTATTTTACTCCATGAATATAAGAGAATGTTTATTATAAGTTAGATTTTATTGTTATTGAGGTCGAACATGGAACGTATATATATTGAGAGAAATGAAATGCTCAAACTTTTACAGCTTGATTTTTGTCTGAGCCAAATGGCTACTGATTTAGAAACTTTAACCTGCAACCACGATTTCTGCAAAATGACCCAAGAAAATTGAGGTTCCAATTGAACTGTACGATCCATGAAAAACTGAGTACACAAGTACACTAGAGTTTATCAAAATTGCTGAAGTATAGTTGATCTTATTTTTGTAATTGCATTCATATAATCACCTTCCACGCCATTTGTTTGTAGTGGTATTAGTGATTAATACTGTTGAATAATCTGGAAACCAGACCAACAGCAATGTAACGCTCAGCATGCAGGGAAAAGATATACGTCATGATAATTCTAAGTTGTTGGCAACATTGTATTTCCATATTCATGAACGGAAACTAAAATAGGTCATAATTAATTATTCTCACTCCCTCCGGCAGACCCCGGAGGAGAGATTAAAATATATGACGTAATCTGTTGTGTGGTTCTTTATCACTTGACGTGAATGGAATGTTTCCTTTTATTTCTGCATGTCTGAACTCCAGCATCTACTATCGCCAGTAAAACGATCGATCACAGTGGAGGGGAAGTTACTCTACCAGCTTACGGTGTAACATTGCTGGTTCCACCAGGAGCGTTGGACGAGGGTATATCACAAGAAATAACGCTCGAAGTTCTGACTGAGCCACCTGAACGGGAATTGACACAGGACGAGATGCTCGTCTGCTTTGGTTTTCGCTGTTCACCTTCAGACTTACGATTCCAGTTGCCAGTTACCGTAACGATACCCCATTGTGCTATACTACCATCCATAGATCATGCTAAGGTCGTACTGTACTCAGGGGACGGAGATTACACGAAGGGTACGAACCATTATTTCATAAGGTGCCTTTACACTTGCACGAATTTTGATTCCGCATCATAAGGTGCCTTTACACTTGCACGAATTTTGATTCCGCATCACCCCGCACAATGGCGTACCTAGGCGTGCCATTCTGTGGTATGCAGCTCAGTCAACTCTCTAATCCTTGTGATTGTAACTGGTGTGATGGTCCAGTGGTTAGAGCGTCCGCCTCACGTCCCGAAGGTCGCAGGTTCGAGCCCCGGCCAGGTCATACCAAAGAATTTGAAATTTTTTTAACATTTTGTCACGAACGGCCACGGACTTTTTTACTAGCCGCACACCGTCAATGAAATTTGATTTTTTTTGTTTTGTTACATTTTTAGAATCCTCAGACTTCCCTCTACACACCTATCGTCAATATATTTATAGATGGCGCACTTTCATTTTATGAAGCGGCAAAGTCAGAAAAATTGTGAAAAAGTGGATCTTCCACGAGATTTTTTTTTTACCAAAAAAGAAGTCTTTAGAATCAATTCCGCGGTTCATAACATTGACTTCGGTTACATATTTTGATCTAACCTTAAAGAGAAACCTTTGATTATCATACATCTCGTGTCAATAGTATATAAAGCTTGTAGATTTGCTACGATGGCAAAAAATGTGCAAAAAACGACGGTTTTAGTTCCAGTTTACCATTGTGTTGCAAAACTGTAGACCATGAAGAAAGTAAAAGATCGCTTAAAAATTGATATGAAGCGACCTAGCAAACACTTAAATATTGATAGAAAGAAACACGTCTTTTGTATGCGTATTTCCCCCCTACACGGTCGCTTAGCTCCCTCGACTACCCATTTACATTTTTACACACGGGCCTACTTCCTGTACACCTTTTTTAAAAACCTGACTAAAATTACTATCATCTTCAAAAAATGTACATGTATCTTCAAAATATGTATTTACCATGCTTAGAATCACGTTCTTTCTTCTATGATGAAAGTTCCGACATTTTTTTTTTGAAGTTCCCCTCCCACACACTTCTCCCACCTCCTCTTATTAGTATGAATACCCTATTAGAGTCTTACACATACGTCGTGTGTATCCTTTTAAAATCCTGAATCTTTATAATATACCTTCAAGATATTCATATAAGTTGACTAGAAAACACGTCTTTTCTATGCTTATTTTGAAGAAAAAAATCCTACAGTAGGAGGGGGTATCGCCCCTCCCTCGCAAGTATGAATGCCCAATTACAGTTTTTCCACAAACTTCCTTAAATCTTTTTGAAAACTGACTATATTCTCTAATAATTTTCATAAAATATATATCTTTGAAATAGGTATTTACCATGCGAAGAATAACGTCTTTAATGTCGTATTCTGAAAACAAATCTCGCTCAGTTGCTTCGTTACAAGTATGACTACCCAAACCCTAATCTTAATAGAATATACCATTGAAATATGTATTTACCATGCCTAGAAGGCCATCTTTTTATGTGTATTTTCACAAATTTCCTACCTACCGTGGGAGGAGGTATCCCTCTCCCACCCCAGGGGGTGTTTCACTAAGGCCTAAAATCAATCCTAAAATTAATGGGATCGATTTTAAATTGGGATTGATTTCAGACGCTAAAATCGATTTTCAGATAAAATCGATTTTAGTTAGTGAAACACCCCACAGGTCTTTTCATTTCCTCGCAAGTTTGACTACCCAATTACAGTTTTTCATATACCCTACCTACTCAAAAGTATTGTAACATACACTGTAACGCATGTATTTTTAGTTGCAGGGGTCTTTCTTTAATGATGTCCTGACGAAGTCTGTTATTGGAAAATAACAAATTATTTGAATCGAAATCCATGAATATTTCTCCTTTCTTCTCCATGGCGGAGAGATTATCAAATGCAAGCGCACCCACGACAGAGGGGCAGGAACATAAAATTTAATATTTTTTTCGCCTCCCTATAGGGATGGGGTGCTAATTCACATAAGCATAGTCTCAGAAAAAAAGACCACATCCGTCGAAGAAGAAAGCGCTCCTATCTTCATGACACAGTGGTAAGAAGGATACGCTCCATATTTTAGACAAGACCTCTTCAAGTAATAATTTCTTATTCTTTCTCAGTTCTAAAGGCGGTTTACTATTGCAAACATTCTAAAATTAACTGTCACGCAAACTTTTCAGTACATAGGGTATAATGATGTGGAAAAAATACCACTATCTTTAATTAATACCCTTATCATCCTTTCCACTGTCTTATGAAGATAGGAGGCGCTTTCTTCATTGCGGGGTGTGATCTTTTTCTGACACCACTTCAGAAGAACACATTGACTTTTTTTTCGTTTGTTGGAAGTCTTTCCAAACCATCAAAACCGTTTAACGGGAAATATGAAACCGAATAATGATGCTAGTGTGAATTAACATCCCACCCCTATATGAATTGAATTGAATTGAATTGAATTGAATTGTTTTATTTCGGTATCTTCCGTTCAATAATATTTTGGCAAATGAAAAACATCATATTACAATATCACTATATAACATCAGTATATTAATAAATCTACAAATGATTGTTACATAAACAAATTAGCCTTATTTAATATCATTTGATATACAACATTTATACAGAATACAGATAAAGATGGAAAATACCGGAGGCCCCTATCATAAGACGAGCTTGATTGTAGATAGAGGCCTCCAAAAAAAGTGAGTCACCAAGAACGTACCAACCAATTAATTCACCATACGTTCATGCATTGCAACTTCCGATGCACCCGTAAATACACTCGATACCCGCAATGGATATGGATCCTAATCTGCCCCATTCAATGAATGACCAGGATTTCCTTAATCACCACTGCCAATATTTTACCCCTGACGAATTTATCTCGAATTTCAATAAGCACAACGCCCAATTTAGCTTTATTCATTGTAACGCAAGAAGTCTAAATAAGAACTTTGAAAGTATTGAAATTATGTTATCTTCCTTCCGTAGCCACCATTTTCTGTTATTGCGATAACTGAAACTTGGCTAAATTCACGATCTCCTCTATTCCACCTTGATAATTATACAACGATTCGTATTGACCGTAAACATGGCAGAGGTGGTGGTGTCGCCCTTTTTATTCATGAAAAGTTTAATTTTAAGGTCAGATCAGATATTTTCGTCAATGATATTGAAACAATTTTTGTTGAAATAGTTAACGATACAGGTAAGAATATTATTGTTGGCACAATTTACAACCCGCCAAATTCCCTTTGATCTATTCATTCATAACTTAGAATCTTGTCTTAATACTCTCTCCCATGAAAACAAAGACATATACATCAATGGAGATTTCAATATAGGTTTATCATCAACTAATAATATGTCCAACAGATTTGCTAGTCTGTTGTCATCGTATGCACTATATCCACTTATCGATAAACCAACCAGAATCAATCCTGTATCAGCCACTCTAATTGATAATATTTTCACTAATGTATTCAATAAAGGTTTCCAAAGTGGTCTTTTGTACTCAGAAATATCCGATCATTTACCAATATTTTGTATCTGTCATGATTTACGATTTTTCACAAAAGCTCCTCACAATGTTAAATATAGAAATGAATGCCCTGAAAATATTCAAGCCTTAATCAATGATCTAATGACACAAGAGTGGAACGAGGTTTATCAACAAAATGACGCTGAAAATGCCTACAATTCATTTATGACAACACTTTTACATTCCTTTAATCAACATGTCCCTTTAGTTAACACAAAGAAAAATAAAATCCATACAATCAGGAAACCTTGGATAAGTAAAGCAAAGTAAATTTCAACTCAAAATAAACTCTACAAAACTTATATTCGCAATCCTACCACTCAAAATGCTAACAAATATAAAAAAATATCGCAACATTCTTACTAATATCATTCATTCGTCTCGAAAAAATATTACGAACAAAAAAATAATACCATCAAAGGAAATATGCAATTAACGTGGAAAGCGATTGACGAAATAATTGGAAAGACAAAAAATAATTCTTCCACCACAAAGGTTCTTTTAAACGATCGTGAAATTTCAGACCCCACTGAGGCTGCTAATTCATTCAATTCCTGTTTTGTTAATGTCGGCCCCAACTTGGCTTCTAACATCAACAACAACAATCTCCACTTTACACAATTTCTCAATGAACCCTTTGAAAAGAGCATTTTCTGCACACCAATAAACACTAATGAAATTATCAATACGGTTAAACAAAGTCGTGCAAATCGTGTGACATCGATGAGATTAGCACCAATCTTCTCAAAAATCATCCATCCTATATTGCAGTACCCCTAACTTATGTGTTTAATTTGTTTCTATCCACTGGAATTTGTCCTCTTTCCTTAAAGATTGCTAAGGTCATACCTATTTAAAAAAAAAGATGATCCCACCCAATTTAGTAATTATCGCCCTATATCATTATTACTAAGTATATCAAAAATTCTGGAAAAACTAGTTTATAATAGATTATATGGATTTTTAATCGAAAATGATTTACTGAACCCAAATCAATATGGCTTTCGGAAAAAAATACTCTACAGATTTAGCATTCGCGCAGATATACGACCACATAAGGCAGTCTTTGGCCATGAAAACACACATTATTGGCGTTTTCATGGACTTGAGCAAGGCCTCTGACACCCTAGACCACAATATCTTACTCAACAAATTATAACACTATGGTGTCAGAGGCCTTGCTCTATCATGGTTCCAGAATTATTTGTGCAACAGACAACAATATGTAGTTTACAATTTAATATCATCTAATTACCTTAATATAAAGTGTGGGGTTCCACTCTGTCGTGAGTGTGCCTTCATTTGATAATCTCTCCGCCTTGGAGAAGAAAAGAAAAAGAATATTCATTGATTTATTTTCGAATAACTTGTTATTTTCCAATAATAAAATTCATTGGGACTTCATTATAGAAAGACCCCTTTAACTCAAAATGCATGTGTTATAGTGTATGTTGCAAAACTTTTGAGTAGGGAGGGTACTTCCTGTGCATGTTTTTGAAAACCTGTCTACAGTCCCTAATAATCTCCATAAAATATAAATGCAAAATATGTGTTTATCATGCCCAGAATCACGTCTTTTCTATGCGTATTTCCAAAAAGTTCTAACCGTGGGAGGTCGCTTCGCTCTCTGGCATGTTTCCGTCAAACCCCTAGTAGCTCCCTAAAATTTACGCTTTAGAATCGCACCTGTGTATAAAAAAAGGTTTCTGAAAGGATATTGCATGACAAATGTGACATCTGTTATTTTGAGTCAATAATAGCGTTGTACATGTACAAAATGTAATTGATCACACGTGAAAATCTGTATACATTCTTAAGCGCTCGCTCGCACTTAGTAAGATGAGTAGTTTTCATAAGTTATGATCATAGTCATTCGCGGTGAATTATGAATTATGTGAGTTTTGAGGAAATACACAATAAACTGCTTTGTTTTTTTAAAGTTCCATGAATAGTGGGGAATGATTGTACAGGTAAAAAGAAACATAATAAACACTCATAGGAATAATTTCAATTCCCTATTATCTTATATGTTTGGGAGAACAAAACATAATTTATGTTTGCTTCCTGTATTGATTTTTCCTGGTGAAATTCTTTAAATTGTTAAAATAATGATTTGCGTATCAATAATGAAATAAAGGTACGATTTAAAATGTGGATTGAAGTTTTCCTGTCATATATTGATTACACAGACCATCCAACAGTTACAAGAACTGTCCTAACAACTCTGGAAATCCCAAGGTGTGTGGTACATCAAGATGTTCTAGAACTGAGCATTGACCACTTTTCCTGGTCCTGGCTGTACATGCTGTTGCCGGAGATTTTTCAAACCGGAAAGCGCATCGAATGCGCGCCGTATCTACCGCAGACCATGCCAGTAGAGCGAACACCGATCCTGCGTGTTCATCTATACAACGCGGTTCCTGGCCTAGCAGAGGTTTGATGCAATTTCTACTTAAACCGTGTGTACTGTTAAATAATGAATTATAAGTGCGACAAAGCTATGTAATTTATGATGGACCAGAGCAGATATTTGGACATGGGTATTTGAAAAGAGACTAATATAATCGAAAACCAACTTTCTCCTCCAGAGGTGTGTAATTGGTCATTCTCTACCAAAGTTCGGACTCGGAAATTTATCCCTCTTCCAAAAGTGGAGAAACACCCAAAAGAGTTTGCGAATGTTAAAGACAGCGAACGGAATCTTTCACGAATATGCGAATATAGGTTGCAGAATTACTAATTTGCATTCTGCGTCTTGTTCGAGCCGTGCAGTTTTAGACACTTTTAGCCAGATATGTTCTAATAGATATCAGCGTGGTAGTTTTGGTCCGATTGTAAGAAGTATGAAATTTATATTGCTTTCTATAATGCCGTCGTTTTCGTGTACAAACTCAAGCCAAAAAATTGTTTTTTTTTCCTCCAAAGTTACAAAAGTACACTTAGTCCATTTTCCAATCAAACCCTTCAATTGCACAGAGTGCAATGTTATTTTTGTGCCGTAAGCATTATGTTATTTATATACAGTGTGTATCAAAAAAAGTAGACAATTATAATTTTTGTTTTCGTGATATTGAGATTATTTTTTGATATGAATATTTTAACTTGGACCTAAGCTATCTGATGACACTGTTACATGTAGTATTAAAAGTATTTCACGCATGAGTGAGCACAACCTACTTTTGTGCAATCAGCCAAAAATTCATTTGCGCACAGAATTGTCCCTATATAGTCAATGTTTAATGCCTTGCAGACCGATTCTCAGCATGCTCAGAGAAGAGCTAATATCAATTCTGTGACAAGAAGGACACCTAATGAAGCAATGATTCAGATACAACCCCCTCCCCTCCCCCTCCCCAAAAAGAAATGCCATTTTTCCAATTCACCTTTCATCTTGTAAACATGATATTTTCTTCTTTTTTAGGGGGGTGTATCTGAATCATTGCTTCATTTTTGTCTTGTTTGTCGCAGAATTGATATTAGCTCTTCTCTGAGCATGATGAGGATTGAATACTTGTGCACATCAGTTGAGAGCTTCTGTAGCACCGGTCTGAGAGGCATTAAACATTGACTATAAGAACACAATTCTGTGCACAAATGCAGTTTCGGTCGATTGCACAAAAGTAGGTTGTGCTCACTCATGCGTGAAATACTTTCAATACCAATGGTGTCTTCAGATAGCTTAGGTCCAACTTGAAGGTAACATAATCATATTAAAAAAAATAATTTCTAGATTATTACACTTTTGTGTAATAATTTGTGTCGAAGTGTCTACTTTTTTGATGCACACTGTATAGGGACGTGGTATCGTTCATTTGACATATTTGAAAGGACAGGGTATAAGTCATTTTAATTCTATCATGTGATGGGTGAATTGGCACAAATTCCCGAGAACCAATCTGTCCACACCTTAAGTCAAAGGTCGTTCATTGAAATTGTTATTCCAATATTATTGAAGTTTAACTCCTGCGGGAATTGTGTTCGCAATCAATGGGATAGAAGTATGTACCCGCCAAACAAAGTAGAATAAAGTTAATTAATTCCATCACTTGCTCATCAGATAATCAAAAGAAAAGAGAATGCTGATCAATATCGCATCGCATCACCCGAGGAGCAATTTTTCTTCAGAAAGAGCGGGAAAAACTTGACAGTTACTGTGTGCACTGAAAGCAACCACAAGGAAAACCCACAATCAAAGGTGACTTTATTTCCAAACACCATTTGCAGTGATGTTCATCCGCACATGAATTTTTCCAGAAACTTTTAATGACATTTCATTTCGAAATCAGCCACTCCTTTTACTAAGAAAAAAAAATCACAATAATTTATAAAACGTTCATTAAACAATCATTTTAAGTCATTAATTTACAATAGTACATTTCCTATATAATTAGGATATTGAGGAACAGGTGGACTCAATACAATAATTCCCTGGTCATGAAGATAACCAATATAGGTGTCAGGCATGCCTAAAGCTGTATGGCGACAATACGAAGAAGAAGAAGAAGAAGAAGAAGAAGAAGAAGAAGAAGAAGAAGAAGAGGAGGAGGGGAGAAAGAGAAGAAGAATGCGGGTATCCCATTCAGTTGTTTTAATAAAATAACGAGTAAAGAATCACAGGCAGGCTGATTGACGAGTCCAGTAGTTATCTCTACCTTTTCTAGTAATAGGAACCAAGTCTACAAAGGGCCCACAGTTCATTACAAGCTTAAAAAGTATGTTTATCGTGACGTTATGAAGATAGTACCTAACAACATAACTCCTGGATTTCTTAAATATACCTTAAAGTAGGTGATTGATTTTACCAAAAACTACTTACATAGTAGGTTCATGATTTTTCATATACCCCAACGCACATTGGTGTATTTTTTTTATCTTATATTGGGCATGTTATTATAAAGTGAAATGTTTTTTCCCCGAATGGATCAGTGAATGTTATATGATATTATTATGTATTAATATTTCACTACAGGTTATTCTGTACGAAGACATTCAGAACCTGGAGAGAAATCTAACATTTTTCCCATTGGATTTTAAACAATCCTTGGCCAACAAACTTGTTACTTTGACTCTACAACAGGATACCCAAAAGGAACTGGGTTTATTTCTGACAAAGTATTTCTCAGGTACGCTGCAAAGAAGACTGCCAAGTTAAGTATCACCATATTCATAGTTCTTGACGAAATGTTGTTGTTACCCTTTCCTTTTCTTTATTTATGTTGTATTCCTCCACTACGAAGTGGTGCCGGAGGCATTATGCTTTCGGGTCGTCCGGCTGCACATACGTCCGTACGTCCGGAACATTTTGATTGTCGCAATATCTCTATAGAATGGATTGGTGGATTTTCATAAAACTAATGTACAGTATGTATCACATTAGATTGACCAATTAGATTTAGAGGTCAAAAGTCACAGGACACAGTTACTTTGTATTATATGCGATCAATATTCTGTGGATAACCGTACGTAATGCAATATCTAAAGAAAGCATA
Organism: Eucidaris tribuloides; assembly: GCA_001188425.1. NCBI lineage: Eukaryota > Metazoa > Echinodermata > Echinoidea > Cidaroida > Cidaridae > Eucidaris > Eucidaris tribuloides. The sequence goes on from JZLH01S0599716.1 coordinate 29,389, forward strand.
GCTAGAATTTAGTAATTCTTGGCTTAGGTATGTATCAGTATAAACATGACTATAGCATCTTGGGTCAAACGGTCAGAGTCAAAGGGCACTTTGTATAAAAGGTAGACAATTCACTTCATTTACTGCAATATCTGAAGAATGTATTCAATTTGATAGATTTTCATGAAACTTGGCTGAAGTTTGTATAATTAAAGAAAAAATGACTGGTAAAATTGAGGACAAAGGTCAAAGTGACAGCTAGATTAGTTTGGGTATAATATGCAGTTTATGTGCTGTGGGTAACGCAGTATATACTGCAATTTCTCAAGACAACATTGGTAGATTTTCATGAAACTTAGCTGAAGTATGTAGTAGTACAGGCAGAAGGGTTGATTAATTCTTGGGGTCAAAATTTCAAGGGTCATGGGTCGTGTTGTATATTAGCAGACGATTCACTTCATTATTGTAATATCTCACAAATATAATGGATTTTCATGATTTTTTTCTGAATTAATTCTAAACATAGATAGGTAGACTGATTAATACTTGGGGTCGAGGTCAAAGGTCACACGTAGCCTAAGAATATTTGGACAGTTATTGGGGAGCCTTTTCTTACAATTTTATCTCAAGAAACTAAGTACTTCACACGATGCCATATCAAAAAATATGAAAATTATTTGAAGTACTACAACATGGGTTTAGCTGGGGCTGAATTTGCCGGGTATGTGTCAACTTGGTTTTGTTTGTTTGTTTGTTTGTTTGTTTTTTCACTAGATTGATTGAATTACTTATCTGGTATATAATAGTCCTTCCAACCACGTTCCAGATATTGTGTGATCTGAGAGCCATACCAGGCTTACTAAGCATACATGTAATTAACACACATCCGCTATGGGCCAATTTATTAGTAGGCTATCTTGTGTACATGCATGCTGTTTCGATCTTTCTTAGAAAGTACTTTGTCTCGTTCAAACAATCAAAACGACCTGACGGTCCCTAAAAGTGTCGAAAAAAATCCCAAAAATTGGCGGTTTAGTAGTAACAAATCACAAAGCAGTTTATAGAAATATCAAATTAAATTTTTTAAGGTGGAAACTTCAATCATGAATCACATTGTTTTGGCGTCGTTATTTCCCCCTTTTCACGCAGTCAATTTTTTGGAAGATGTTTTTCAGGTTCCAAACTAGTTCTGCCAGATGATGCGACACTGGTTACATATACAAAATAAAGTCAAATACCTTTCTGTGTTATTTTTTGTGAAATTCTTTGTAATCACACTCAGGGGCGTATCCAGGCATGTTCAAATGAGGGTGTTCATTCGCAGCCAAATCCAAGGTCCTCAAATTTTCATGGTCAGCCCAGCAGGCGAAAAGTCGGTAAGGGGGGTGGGGGTGGGGTGGGGGTGGGAGGGGCGGGGGCGGGGTTAGATGCGGCGAAAAATTTGTTCCACCCAAATCCTAGGTCCAAATGATTTACCGGCAGCCCAGCAGCTGACAAGTTACTCGGGGAGGGAGGGGAGAGGGTGGGAGTAGCGGCGATTTTTTTTTTCATCCAAATCCTACAGTAGGTCCACAATTTTACCCCTTCAGCTCAGCAGCAGCGGGGGAGGGGAGGGGTGTGTTGGGAGGTGGGGTTGTGGGAGGGGCAAAGGCAAAAAAAAATTGTATGTATGGCCAAGCAAATTTTTTTTTTCAGCCAGCGACCGAAAACTCACCATTTATTTCATCTGTTCCGGAGATTTAAAACACCCCCATTTTTCAAAAACAAGGAGGAATTTTCCGAAAGGGGGGGGGGTGTTTTTTAGGAGTATTAAGACCCTAATTTTGCAAAAGGGGGTATATCAACACCCCAAAACATCCCCCGGATACGCGTATGATCACACTCTGTATCAAATGCATGGCTTAGTCTATGCCGAGGGGGCATCCACTGCCCAACCAAGTACCACGCAGTGTAGACGACGGTAAAGATTTAGACTTATACTGGTTAATAAGTGGTTTTAGACATAATCACCGGGAGTGAGGTAGGACACCCCCATCCGAACAGGGGACGAGCAAAACACAAAAACATTAAAAAAAACAACGTAAATATGGAAGATTAAAAGGAAAGGAATAAAAACACAAAGAATTTAATCTCATGAATAATTAAGTTGGATTGAATGCATGAACTTACATTTTTGTTTATTCAAAATAATATGCAAAGCAATTAGTTTGAAATGGCAAATAATTTGCGCTGTATTCATTATTCATGATGAAAAGTACGACAAATATTTATTTTATCAATACAGGAATTTTATATTAGTTTATAATAACTGTTTTTATGTGATTTACAGTGATATGACAAATATTTCACATTTATTTCATTAATTATGTAAACCCAATAACATGTCAGTGGTGATTTGTACTAAATGATCATTTGGTGTATTTTGTTTATACAGAAGAAAATAAATTTCAATTCAATACGATGTTCGCTCTAATGGAGCCTTCCTCAAGGATCTAATGAAAAATGCAGTAACATAATCATAGAAATGTAACACTTGGAAGTATATATAAAAATTATACAAAATGAATATTATATAACATGCTTTTGAGAGTTTGATGTTAAATGTTTTATGATGAATACATGTAAGTTGTTCGGATATCACAGTATATAACTCAAATGGTATAAACGTCAAACGAGTAACAAACCTGAAATACACTTAGTTGAAATAATGTCGACTGATTCTCGAATGTTGACGTCTCTTTATTGCAGCCGCTGATTCCAGTATAACTGATGAAGGCCACCAACGTCGCAGGTAAGAAGTGGATATGTTTAAGATACTTTAGAGGATTTTGTAATGTAATTTAACAAAGTAAATGATTACGTTCTCAACTAAAAAAAATAGACCAAGTATACCTTATGCGTATGGGTCATTCCACAGAGTTTGGTTATTTTCAAATACATTATTGCCTGATTTATTTCAAGTACCATCAGTAGACATCTGAGATACAAAGACTGGCTGTTCCGTAATGCATTTTAGAAATAATTGCAACAAAAAAGTTTTCCTTGTTACATCCGCAACGTCTCTTAAACCGGTTCAGCTCTTTTTCTCTATAATGTCTTGTTAGCTGCAGGCGCGGTTCTACGGGGAGGCTTTGGGGGCTTAGGCCCCCCCCCAAAAAAAAAAAAAAATTGCTCGAGCCCCCCAAAAATGTTCGGACAAAAAATGTTTTTACAATGAAAATATTAATAAATAAACTGAAGCAATCTAGCAAAGATTGAATTGACAGAAAGAAGTCATAAGAATTTTTGAATATGTATTTACCATGCCCAGAAACACGTCTTTTTAATACATATTTTAAAAGTTCCTACCCCTTCTCGGTCGCTTCACTCCCCTGACAACCCATTTACATTTTTGTCTCGCCTGGACGTGTTCAGGAAGAGACTATGAAATCACTTTTCTGTATGTAGTATGTAGTATGTCCGCTCATTTTGGTTAAAGTTTCGTTAAATGACTGTCAATTGAAAAGTGTTGCTTCAATTCAAACCAAACTTGGTAACAATGATCAGTGGGTGGGACTAAGGGTAATTGGGGTCAAAGGTCATGCAGGGGTCATCTGGGGTCATCTAGAGGTCAATTGTCATAGGAATGTACTAGTTCTTAAAGTATTTGTTAACTTTCGCTCATTTCCTTTTTTGTGCATCAATTTTGTTCACACTTGGTACAAATGATCCTTGGTAATACCACATGTGTGTTGATGAGGATGGAGAGGTCAAAGGTCATCTAGGGGTCAAAAGGTCATATTGCATGTTTTATTGATCGCGAAATCAGGCGAGACTCGTGGTTTGTGAACCACCTTGTTTCCACATAGGCCTACTTACTGTACATCTTCTTGAAATCCTGACAACAATCCCTGTAATAATTTTCATAGATATACCTTTAAAATTTGTATTTACTGTGCTTAGAAACATGTCTTTGCTACGTGTATTTCAAAAATTTCTTGCCGTGGGTTCCCCATCCCACACCCGTCTCCCGCCCCATCGCAAGTATATGAATACACAGTTACAGTGTTTCACATACTTCCTGAACATACTTTTGAAATCCAGGATCTTCATCAAATATATACCTTTAAAAAATCCATTTACCATGCCTAGAAAACACGTCTTTTCTGTGCGTATTTTGAAAAATATTCTAACGCGAAAGGGGCCTCCCTCCCACACACTCCTCGCAAGTATGATTACTCACAAACAGTTTTCCACATACTTTCTGCATGTATGTCTACATCTTTTTGAAATCCTGACTACAATCCGTAATAATCTTTATAAAATATATAGGTTTTTACCATGCCTAGAATCGCGTCTTTTCTATGCGTATTTTCAAAAGTTTTCTACTGTAGGAGGGGGTTATTCACACCCTCCTCCCGCTCGGTTGCTTCGCTCCTTCGCACGTATGATACCCAATCCCTAATCTTGATAAAATATACCATTGAAATATGTATTTACCATGCCTAAAACCCCGTCTTTTCTATGCGTATTTTCAAAAAGTTCCTACCGTGGGAGGGGGATATCCCCTCTCCTACACCCTCCCCCTGTTCCCAGATTTCGCTCCCTCGCAAGTATGGTTATCAAATTACAGTTTTTTTTCGCATACTTCCTGTACATCTTTTTGAAAACCTGACTACAATCCCTAAGAATTTTCAGAAAATATTATTTTAAGATATGTATTTACCCTGCCAAGAATCACATCTTTTCTATGCGTATTTTCAAAAAGTGAGAGGGGGTGTCCCTCCTCCTACACCCTCCTCCGCGTCCCTCCTCCTACACCCTCGGTCGGTTTGCTCCCTCGAAAGTATGATTTCACAATCCCTTATCTTGATAAAATATACCATTGCCGAAGATATTATTTACCATGGCTAGAAAACCATCTTTTCTATGCGTATTTTCAAAAAAGTTCTTTCTGTGGGAGGGGGTCCCGTTCGCAGGTTTCGCTCTCTCGCGAGAATGACTGCCCCATTACAGTTTTCACATACTTCCTGAACATTTTTTGAAATCCTGAATCTTCATCAATACCTTTAAAATATCAATTTACCATGCCTAGAAGACACGTCTTTTCTGTTCGTATTTTCAAAAAGTTCCTACCGTGTGAGGGGGTATCCCCCTCTCACACCCTCCCCCGCCTTGGTTCTTAGCTCCCTCTCAAGTATGACTTCCCAATTCCTAATCTTGATAAAATATGCCATTGCCAAAAATGTGTATTTACCATGCCTAGAAAAACATCTTTTCTGTGCGTATTTTCAAAAAGTTCCTACCTCCCGCACCCTCCCCCGCTTGTAGGTTTCGCTCCCTCGCAAGATCTGCTGCCCAATTACAGTTTTTCATATACTTCCTAAACATCCTTTTGAAATCATGAATCTTCATCAAATATACCTTTAAAATATCCATTTACCATGCCTAGAAAACACGTCTTTTCTGTGCGTATTTTCAAAAGTTCCTACCGTGGAAGGGGGTATCCCCCCTCCCACACCCTCTCCCGCTCGGTCCTTAGCTCCCTCGCAAGTATGAC